>BTWD01000051.1:0-274864 GCA_036986335.1 Aspergillus sp. AS01
ATATAAATAAATAAGAATTCAATTAGTAAGGTAGAAGTGAATTCCAGCCGACAGGAATTATAAAATTAATATTGATTAGAAGTTTCTTATATAATAATATCCAGTATTATTTAAAATTAAAAAAAGCAGGGACAGGCGGACAGCAGCCAGCAGGTATATTAGAAAAAAAAAGAGAAGTGCTAATACAGCAGTTATTATTATTATTATTATTATTATTATTATATAAATATATTATAAAGTCAGTTTTATTCTGTATAATAGAGATAGGATAGATAAATAAAAAATTAAGTTTAATAATTTATTTTTAATTATTTAACATGTACGAAGATATTGTGGTAATAGTGGTAATAATAGTAGTAATAATAATAATAATAATAGTGGACATGTTAATAAAAGACAGAGATAGAAGATAAAAATTATTTAATAAATTTAAATTAATACTATATTTACTGTTTTAATTGTTTATTTCTTATTTTATATATACAAAGATTTTATTATTATAAATCCTATTTTATCTGCCCTAGCCTGCTATATAAATCTATAATCTTATTATTTAATAAAGTAATATATAATTAAAGATCTGATAGTCTATATTCAGCTGTCTAATTCTTATTATTTTTTCTAATTATATATCTTCTTCTCATATAATAAGATAGAGAGAAAGATTAGAATAGCTAATACTTTAATAAAATATTTAAAGTCTTTATTTCAGTATCCAGAGTATCAAGATCATCCTGATCTTTTTATACAGTTAATTTTTCTTATATAACTGACTCCTTTTTTTTAATGATTTTTTTCTTAATCTTGGTCTTCTCTGCCTTATCTATAGTAGAGGAAAATATTATATAATATTAAATAATCATATAGATCTAGTATAATATACTGGTAAATATAAATTACTTTTCTAAGAAGTCTAAGGTCTTTATATTACCTCTGGCTATTGGAAATAGAAAGACTGGTTATTTCTTTATAATTTCTGTTAATAAATAAAAGTAATTTCTAGTATTATATATATATATACTGCTGGTTATTAAGGAAAGCAGCTTATTTTAGAAGAAGTTATTGAGGTCATGAAATATATAATTATTGATATAAATCTGTATCTGTTCTGTAGGATAATAAGATTAGTATTATATAAATATTTAAAATAGAAAGTTAAATTTAGTAGAATATATATAATAATTAGAATATTATTTTCAGATTCTTCTTTTTATATATTATATAAGTAGAAATAAATAATAATCTTTATACCAGCTGGTTCTTTTAAAGACTTCTTATATAAAAAAGCTTTCTGATGGATATTCTCTTTTTTAAATATTATTATATAAGAATTACTACTAGATAAGATAATCTGTATATATAAGCTAGATTATACAGGTTATGACTCAGGTAATATAGTAAGATTAATATAAGTAGTTTATTTAGGCGCAGGATTAACTGTCTGGTAGATTAGATACTATAGAAAATAAGCAGGATAAGATTAATTAGTAGCAGAATAGTAGATAGTCCAGAGAAAAATTATTTTATATAAGAAATGTCTTGTATAAGCAATATCTTATATAAAAAATATTAATTTCTATTTTGTATAGGAAAGAGCAGGATTTTAAGACTTTGAATAAGTAGTAAAGTAGAAAGAATAGTAAATAAAGAATATATAATTATTATAGATAGCTACTCTGATCCCTGTTATTTAATCTAATTAAAGATTCTGGTTAATATCTTAGATAATATTAGGTTAAGCTTAGTATCTGATTTTATGTATATTATCATCTGCTTCTATAAGCTAAGATAGATTATATGAAAAAGGACTTCTGCTTTATCCGGACAGATTAATAGTGGTTTTTTAAAGTCAAAGTCTAGTCCCAGTAGGATCTCCTGATATTATTTTAAAGTCTCTGTAGGTAGATACTCAGCTATATTCTAGTCTTATATAGAGTCTTTTAGCTGCTGGAGAGACTTTTCATATATAAGAAGATTATAGTTAATTATATATTCTGGATAATAATAATTTATAAACAGCTGATTAGAGATAATATATAGTCTCTTTTATTATTTCCAGATACTGTGTTGGTTCTAGGTATGTATATATAATAAAATCTGTATTTAAAGAATAGATATATAAACTGTATATAAAATAATCTAATCTGGAATTATATTTTTAGAGAAGTCTTCTACTTTAATTAAGGTTTTAAAGTAGTTCTATATTAATTAGTATAGAAGTAATCAAGGATTGGTCCATCTGTATATATATAATATTAAAAAAATAATGATTTATTTAGTTATGCTTACTAAGACTTAATTCTCTGATTTATAGTATTGGATCCAAAGATATAATATTATGTTGTCTTAATCTCTGGCTTATATACTTTTCAAAGATAGCAGTGAGCTTTAGCAAGTAAAAATATCTTTAATTCATAGTCTAAATGGATCTTATTACAGATAATCTTCTGTTTATATATAGTATTAAGATATTATTATACAACACTGATTAATATATAAATATTAATATTAATATAGATCTAGATAATATAGTAAGAGTATGTGTCAATAGCCACGTAGATTTAGATACTATATAGATCTAGTTTTATATAACTATTCATAGACTAGATATGATCTGGTCTAGGAACTATATATAAGCTATAATTTTACTGTATATTATTCTTCTATTATTATATAGTTTCAGGTATAATTATATAGTAGATATTATGTAGCTAATATCTACAAGACCTCAGTAAAAAATTAATATATAATAATTCTCTGTACAGATCTTAGAATAATAAGATATTTACTATATATATAAGTAAATAAAAGCTCTTGTCTGTAGTCTTAGATAATTCTTTTATTATATATTTTAAGCAGATGCTTTGTAGTTATATTATTCTAGAATTAATATTTATTAGAATTATTTATTTATCAGATAAGGCCTTGCTCTGTACAGATTTATTAAAGTATTTATAAAAAAATAGTAAATTCTTTAATCTATATAATATATAGAATCTCTGTATCAGAGAGATATCTCTTAAAAAATAATTTCTTGATCTGGCTGTATAGAGAAGAATTAGTAGTAGCTATATAATTATGCTTACTAATATCCCAACTATTTAATCTAGTCTTGATTATACGCTCGCCGACTTATATATGGTATTGTGCCTTAATAATAGAGGTAATATAAGCTGAAGAACAGTCCTGATGAAATAGATTAATAATATCAGCCTTGTACAGCTCAAGATCAATAAAAAGAGGTATATTTAATAATAATTAGAAAAAGGATCCATACAGCATCATGCAGAGTATCATGAGATCCTAATTCGGATGCGGTATGTAGAGCGGTAAAGGGACATAAACGCATTTGCCCGATGGCCGCTATTAACCGCCGTAGTTTAGGCACTGAGTGGGGGCCGGAGTTCAGCCTTGTCATTTCGGACCCCTATTTAATCCATTTACTCATGAACGATTAGAGTTGTTCCTTCAGTCGCAATACCATCGCTACTTTGGGCACCCCCCACTCTCACTATGGTCAATTACGGACCCTCTGCAGGATGCGTTACATGCAAAGCACGACGCGTTAAATGTGATGAGGCGAAGCCTGAGTGTCACTCGTGTCAGCGCCTCAACCTTCGCTGCGGGGGCTACAAATCGAAGCCTGTCAAGATAAGGTTCAAAGACCAAACCTCGAAAGTGTGCAATGACATTGCTTCGAGGCATGCGGCCCAAAATCAGCAATTGGTTTATTGCTTGCGATCGCTTACCGACCCCGACCCTTCTGTACCATTCTTCATCCGACATTACGCCATGATGGGTCGCGACATGAAATCATCCCGCGGGTTCTTCGAGGTGTTAGTCCCAGTATATGCTTTTGAGAAGCAGAACTCGGCGCTCTCACTCGCCGTGACTGCCACGGCTTCGGAAATCATGTCGCGTTGGCGACACGAGAGTAGCTCCCGAGTATCACGGGAGACGTATGTCCAGGCCATCAAGTGTCTTCGAAAGACAATCGAGGATCGCAATGAGTGGACCAATCCAGCAACTATTCTAGCGGTGTTGGCACTGCAATTCTATGAAAATTTCGCTGTCATATACGGGAGTAAATCAGCCACAAGCGTACACCACAACGCAGCCCTCTCCCTGCTCCCATTCACTGACCAAAATTGTCCCGATGGGTCACTCATTGCACACATTCGGCGATATATCCTGCATATTGAAGTCTCCTCAGCGATACGTCAGAAACGACTCCTGCAGAGCACGGCCCATTCGCGTATTGGGTGCATAGAGCCGAAAATTGCACCAGGTAATTTTGGGCCCGCGCTGGATGCAATCGGCGCGTTTGTTGCCGAGTTACATGCAAGTTATTGGCAGTATGCAGCACATGAAGGCTCTATGTTTCCAACAGACATTCCCAGAAATTGGATAGCCGAGGCAAAACGCATTGACGAACAACTTCTGGCTTGGGCACAAAAAGTCCCGCAACATTTGCAGCCCGTGAGACTCACGGATGGAAGTGCCCTTGACCCATCGATACCAACCTACAATTCCATCTGTGACGTTTATATTTCATGCCAGATTGGAACACTATGGAATGAATGGCGCGCTCAACGTCTCTTGCTCGTCAAGATCATTCTCAGCTCGCTTAGTACGAACCCACCAGGGCGTCTTGCGCATTCAGGTGCTGGAACCTCAACGGGAGATGAAGACTTCGCCAAATATAAGTACATTCTCCAGGAGCTTATCGACTCGGTCTGCTACAGTGTGCCCTTCTACCTTGGAAACCAAGGCGGATGGCTGAGTATTCCCGACTTGACCGACCCATCAATCCGGCTTCCTAGCTATCGCTTACTAGGAAACGCCAACCAGCAAAAGTCCGCGCAAAAGTCGGAAGACGAGCACAGAAGCCATATAATTGCCCAAGGGCCGTGGCATATTATGAGTATGCTGAGTCGTGTGGTGGTATTCTTCATAGAGGACCATGGTCAGGGAATGGTGCCTTTTCTCCGACCTGGACAGCTTCAGTGGATCCGCGAGCAGTTCTTGCGTGTCACACAGCTACTCCGTATTCCGTTGGAGGATGCGGGTGATGCTGAAAGGAGGTTCTATCCTTTAGATAGGGCTGTACATGCAGATTTAGATGGGAAAATAGATAATTTGGTGAGGCGAGTCAGAAAGGGCGCGTTTATATGATGACACTTCGGAATGTGATCCTCCATATCTGTGCTTTCAGGGTTATTGAGTGCATCTTTGCGTGATGTACGAAATGAAGTTAATGGATATATTAATACTACGTTTATGATACCTATGTCAATATTCCGCAACTGGTGGTGCATGTAGCATCCCCTGGAGTAGGCAGCAACCTGAGGCCGCAATGGACAGCCTCGCCGCCAAGACCGAATCTGCCCTGCAACACAGCCTCGTCTTACTCTCTGACTCTTCACAACAGCAGATCATTAGGCTGCACAGTAATATCGCTGGATTGATTCATCTATCTTCATTCTTTTGCAACTTCTAGCAGCACATAACGCCAAATTCACTGACAATACTCCCCCAACATGGGCCGACCGAAAGATCTTCCCCCATCCTACGAAGAGACTGTGGCTAGTGATCCCAATCTCCCCGCCGCCTCCCGGCCAGCACCACCACCTCCACCCCCTGCAACCACCTTCTCCTTTCCTCATCTCCCCGATGCCCCCATTCCTGAAAGTCAACCCTACCACAGCGTCCACTCAGGCAACCGCGACTCTTCCACCGTCACCCTCGCCCCATCTCTCAGCGAAGATGCCTCGTCCCTGCACGCCCTCATCACCCAGCAAGCCGAGTTCCCGCCGCGACCGTACCTGACCGTGCGCGGTTCCCACACCGAGACCCGCCACGACCACCATCGCAAGGAGGATCGCAAGGAGACGATCGTGGACTTTTCCTTCAAGGTTGATCTATACGGATACATAATACGCCACGAGCATGGAACCCAACAGTATGGCGACGACGATGACCTGGGACTGGACCTGAACCCGACCCAGGATGGATGGCACGTGCTGAGTGTCGTGCGGGATAATGATACGCGAAAGACCTACCGTGGGGGACGATTCAAGTCAGAGACGTGGACGGGCCGAAGGAAAGGGCCACTGGGACAGCGAATCCGACAGCGAGTGGGAGAGCGACTACGCTCACGATTCGTGCAACTGGAGGAAGGACTCGATCACGAGGCGACCGGGTTGGTGCGACAGGATGAGGGAGGTCCTAGCTTGATGGGCTGGTGTGAGCGATACTGCGATGATCCGTCTTCTGTCAAATCGTGCGCTTCCCCAGGTAGTAAACATTTATTTACCTATGGCATGCTGACTTATGCAGGTTTAAATTCTCCCGTAGCATCGTCGGCTTCGATGGCTCTGTTCTCATCTCCTCGTTGACATCCCATCTGCGCAGTCTGCAATACAGAGGCGATATCAGCATCACAGTTGACATGGCGAATCGCGATTTAATAGTATACAACCCCCACTGGGTGAACAAGCTACGCAACAATGCCTGGGTGTATTATCTCTGTATCATCCTACAGGTGTGGATCCTCGCGTGGCCGATTATCTGGTTGCTCGAGCGTCGTTACGATGTCGTTCGATCAGTTTGGTATTTCTCGCGAGTCGAGGATGGCGAAACGCGATATGCGCGGCACCGGGATGAGGCTGCCATAGCGGATGAGCTGGCTCCGGCGGTGACGCAGGCGGCGTTGGAGCGGAATCAGGAGGGGAGGATCCTGACGGTACCGGAGATGCAGCTCCTTGATTCATTGGGGAGAGAGAGACGGGAGCGTGGCGTGGTCGTGATGCAGTGGGATCGATTCCTGGGATGGGGTGGTGATAATTACTCCTAGCTGCCGGGCGATAGCCGGTTGAGTGCTATCTAGGAGATACCATGCTTGGCCAATAAGCCATGGCTAGGCTAGCATGTATGTTGCACCCGTCTTCGGTGTAGAGGTGTTATTATCAGTGGCCAGTCTATCACTAGTCAATGGCCGACATGTGAGCAGACATAGGCCAGAAGCTGGCAAAGATTGGCCCAGTATACTTCTTATCATATGAAACACATACCAAACTAAGCGAGCCTGATCCGGCTCAACGCCTGCATGGCGCATATGTACAACACCGGGTAGCTCCCCGAATAGAATGACAGTTTCTCGACCACCACCGAGCAGCCGGACCGGTGGCCGGACCGGTAGAAGGCGTTGGGAGAGCTTAAAAAGAGGGTTCAGGGGTATCAAGACCCTGGGCGAGGCTAGGATTTCGGCGATACGAGAGGAAGCGATAGCCAGCTGGACTGGGATAGGGCAGAACGAGACACGCTAGACAGAACCGAGGCACGGGACGCCACAGCAACCAGTCAGGGGAAGAGCTGCCACGAGGCTGCACCTCACCAGGACTCCTGCATAATCCCTTCCGGTGGCCGGTTTGAGGAGCGCATTGGCAAAGGAAGCGAGGTGAAAGAGTGGCTGATAAGCGTGTCTTGAGCCCGATGCAACTATCACGCGAGCACCAATCACGCCCAGCAACTTAATTTCCCCCGCATCTTCTTATCTTGTCCCGTCTATTCCCTATTCATCTGGATGCCCCCGACCGTCATGAATCCAATGTATTTCACTGGTTAATGCCACTGACCGTCCCGGTTGCGGGGATTGTCCTACTGTAAGCGATGTCATGCCAAGGGCACGAGTGGTACGAGGACAGCGTTATGCTTTCCCGTTACTTATAACCAGGGCACGTCGCACGACGTTGCTCTTCCGTCACCTTGAGATGTCCACCACTTCACCGGCACCTCGTCTCCCTCCCCCTTCGCAGTGTCTCGTACACCATGGCCCCATCAGAGAAACCAGAAATGGCGTCCACATCACATCCGGACCCCGAGTCCGGCATCGCAGCCGGTGATCTGAAATCGGGTGCTTTGCATAAGATGATCGCGCGCGACCTTCTCGATGAACGATACAAGGTCACTCAGCGTGGCCTCAAAAACCGCCATGTCCAGCTCATGGCCCTGGGAGGTACAATCGGCACCGGTCTCTTCGTGGGATCCGGTCAGGCTCTACATATCGGTGGTCCTCTTTCCCTCTTGCTCGGTTATATTTTTATTTCGGTCCTTGTCTTCTCCCTCGTTACGGGAATCGCGGAAATCGGCGCCTACATGCCCGTTCACGGTGGAACAATGAGCTATCATGGCTTTCGCTACGTCTCGCGCAGTATGGGGTTCGCAATGGGATACTTGTATTGGTACTCGCTGGGAATATTGGTGCCGTATGAGATTGTCGCGGCTTCTATGGTCATCGATTACTGGCATCCGAACGTCAATCTGGCCGTCTGGATTACCATCATGCTCGTTGTTATCGTCCTTCTCAATTGCCTGCCGGTGGGCGTATATGGCGAAACCGAGTTCTGGTTCTCCGGCATCAAAATCATCACCCTGGTCGGGTTGCTACTCTTGTCATTTATACTCTTCTGGGGCGGTGCTCCCAACCGCCAACGCCTCGGGTTTCATTACTGGAAAGACCCCGGGGTCATGAACACCTACCTTGTCTCCGGTGATGCCGGTCGCTTCGTCGGCCTTCTGCAGTGCATCGTCAAATCCGCCATCGCATTCATTTTCGCGCCCGAATTAGTCGTCATCAGTGGCGGCGAAATGGAATCCCCGCGTCGCAACGTCCCCAAAGCCGCCCGTCGATACATCTACCGACTAGTCATCTTCTACGTCCTGGCCGCCCTCGCCATCGGAGTCATCTGCTCCTCCAACGCCAAACAACTAACCGCCGGCTCCGGCACCGACGCCTCCTCCTCCCCCTTCGTCGTGGCGATCTCCAACGCAGGTATCCCCGTCCTCCCCAGCATCGTCAACGCCGCGATCCTCACCTCCGCCTGGTCCGCCGGCAACTCCTTCCTGTACATGTCCTCGCGCTCACTGTACTCCCTCGCCGTCTCCGGCAACGCCCCCAGCATCTTCAAAGCCTGCAACCGCTGGGGCGTGCCGTACTTCGCCGTCGCCATCTCCTCCCTCTTCTCCCTCCTCGCCTACATGGCCGTCGGCAGCGGCAGTTACACCGTCTTCAACTGGCTCATCAACTTCACCAACACCTCCGGCTTCATCTCCTGGTTCTGCTGCAGTGTCGTGTACTTCCGCTTCAACAAAGCCGTTAAAGTCCAGGGCGTCGAGAAACCCTATTCATCGCGCATGCAGCCATGGGGCATGTACGTCGGTCTGGCGGGCTCGACTTTCCTTGCCCTGATCAATGGGTTCACCTGCTTCTTCCCGTCCGAATGGTCCGCGAGTAACTTCTTCACGGCGTATATCGGTATCCCCGCGTTCGTGGGGCTGTATGCTGTTCATCGCATCGTGTACTGGAGTGATCCGTGGGCGTGGAGGAGTGAAGAGGTCGATTTGCATACTGGGTTGAGGGAGATCATGGAGGCGGAGAAGCCCGAGAGGGTGAGGGATACGTGGTGGAAGAAGTTGGCGGTTTTGGTGGAGTAGATCGGATACTTCATGGGTGCTGTTGCTGGGTTAATAGTTATTTAGCTAAATATCACCTCTCATGTGGAGTTCATATTCGTTCAAACTTCATTCGAGTGATCCTCTTTTATCCGTTGAACTCTTAGCATGGGTAGTTGGAATATATATAACAAGCCGACAACCATCGTGGATCGCATCGCCGACCAGTAACTCACGCATTCAAAGAATTAGTGTAAGAACATAATTTTGGAACTATTCCATGCCAGACTTGCTGTATCAGAGCGTTGGGGATAACTATATACCATAGGTAGGGCACACATGTCGGGCCGAAAAGTGAATTGGCACACCTAAGTGCGTGTCGCACGACGACTGATTGGATGGTAAGATACATGGTTGGATTAGTAGCTAGCAGGGCCAATGAAATAGTAGGGTAAATATATTCCGGCAATGAGGGTCCTTCTACTACTGGAAAAGTCTTTGACTTGAGTATAAGTACTTGCTACCGAGGTAGATCGGTCATCCATATAAACTAGCCTTTAACAGACAGGCTAGACACTTCAATCGATGGTACATACAGACCTGTTTGACAATAGAATTGAATCTAGACTTTGATGTAAATTGTGGTTGTTTGTGTTGTATTTCGGCCGAAGGAAAATAAAGTTGGGAGTCGGGGTCATTTATATGTCAGATATGACGCCATAAAGTATCATCAATCACGAGCGTTTGTGTTTACACGCTCAATAAGGAATCATTACTCTTTACATGGGATATGATAGGGATGTCTAGAACAACAGTATCATGATGCTCAGCGTCACCTATTGCGTGGCAGAGTGAAAAATCTCTAGTAAGTGGAACGAATGGGTTGCGATCCAGGCCCGGCCCGACATCCACCACAAAGGCAATATTGCGGGCTACTTGTGAACAATCTGGGAATCTAGCCCTTGAGATAGATACTTAAAGTTTTATAGGTTCAGTTTTGGATGACTTCGGAACCGAATCGGCAGTATTCTATCCACACAACTGCAGCCATTTTTTACCCGTCCATGTTCCATTTTCATATTCTCTTCACAGCATGACTCCCCGAGTCCGACGAAAGGAAAACCTGTCCCAATTGTAAAAAATGTTCATATAGCAATTTTATGAATGTGCTTTCACCGAACTAGCCCGGCTAGCTCAATCGGTAGAGCGTGAGACTCTTAATCTCAAGGCTGCGGGTTCGAGCCCCGCGTTGGGCTTTCTTTTTTGCCTTTTTTTTTTTCCCCCTTTTACCCCGAAACTAGATGTCGCCAAGCCTTTCTTTGTTTGCTTCCTTTTCTATAAGTGATATTCGAGACAAATTCTAATTAAGTCTGATTCAATTAGACTTCATGCCCCACTCATATCTTATAAGCTTTCTTCTACCTGACGACATGAACATGTCATATAGGGCCTAGCCAACTGCTATGAACATGCCACCGCTCGACTTGACCATGGATAAGCCACTTGATCATGGCAGGAGTGAAGGTCTGGAACCGTCTGCCTTTATGTGGCTAGACATTAGAACATATATCGTCTACCTCACTCCGGTTTTAACCAATTGTTGGACAGATCCTTAGCCCGCTCTATACAAGATCAACCCAGTGTGCTTCCTTGACCACCAACATGCAGCTGCTCTTCTTTGCTCCAGCTTTACTTCTCTCCAATGTCCTGGCAGAGCACTTCCAAGCCCCTCTGCAACCAACTGAAACACCCTCCTCTACCCTCAAGGACCACCTACTTGACGACCCCAATAGCCAACTAAAGATCGACACCATCCCCCACGGCATCACCGACGACCCCCGCATCATCCACAACCAAACCTTCGACTACATAATCGCCGGCGGGGGACTCACCGGCCTAACCCTCGCCGCAAAGCTAGTCTCTGAGAAGAAATACACCGTCCTAGTGATCGAAAGCGGGTTCTATGCCTGGGAATACGGACCCAAGATCGACGATCTCAATACCTACGGCCAAGTATTCGGCAGTAGTGTCGACCATGCCTATGAGACTAGTCCGCAGCTTGTCGGTAACGACGGGGAAACCGGTCTAGATAAGGATATTAGACTCGTTCGGTCGGGGAATGGACTCGGCGGGTCGACACTAATAAATGGCGGATCATGGACGAGACCTCACAAGTCGCAGCTGGATTCATGGGAAAAGGTCTTTGGGAATACGGGGTGGAGTTGGGATGCGCTGAAGGGGAAGATGGATGAGATTGAGGTGCCGAGGGATCCGAAGACGGATAATATTACGAAGGGGTCGTTGCATCAGTTTGATGTTGAGTGTCACAATAAGGAGCCGGATAAGGGGAGGGTTAAGGTAGGGGCGAGGGATCGGGGGTATGGGTGGTCGCCGTTGATAGGGGCGTTGATGAGCACGGTGAAGAAAACGTATAGTGGGGTGGTGAATCAGAAGGATCTGTGTTGTGGGGATCCTACTGGGGTGTCGATGTTCTTGAATACGCTCACCAATGAGCAGGTGAGGACGGATGCTGCGAGGTCTTGGTTGAAGCCGATTTTGGATGATCAGGAGTTGAGGGAGTATATCACGGTGCTGACGGGAGAGCTGGTGGGGAAGGTGCATTTGGATAATGGTGCGGCTTTGAAGATGGGGGCAAAGTGGCAGGCGAAGGGTGTGGAGTTTGGAGTGCATAAGAAGCCGGAGTGGAAGTGGGATGCTTGGGCTAGAAATGAAGTCCTTCTGGCTGCTGGATCTACGATCTCTCCCCTTATCCTGCAGTGGTCGGGGATCGGCCCCAAAGCTTGGCTTGATGCGGCTGGGATAAAACAGAAGTTGGAGCTGCCTGTGGGATATAACCTGCAAGATCAAACAACTACTTCGGTAGTTACGAAGCCGAAGGAATCAGGTAACGGCCAGGGTCAAGCAGCCTACTTTGCCACCTTTGCAGAGATCTTCGGCGATGAAGCTGAACAGATGAAAAAGATCCTGAATGACGACAAAGAGCTCGACAAATGGGCAGAGCACGCAGTCGAGGGCCACGGATTCCCCGACAAGGCAAACCTCCTAAAACAATACAAGAACTACCGAGACTGGCTCCTAACCGACAAAGTATCCTACGCCGAGCTATTCCTCGACACCGATAACAGCACCCACTTCGACCTGTGGAACCTTATCCCATTCACCCGGGGGTACGTGAAGATCCTAGATAATGATCCCTACCTGCGGAGCTTCGAATACAACCCACGCTACTTCGAGAACATCCTGGACTTGTACGGCCAAGCTGCTGCGACCCGGCTGGCACGGCAATTGACCAACACGCACGATATGGAACAGTATGTGGACAAGGAGCAGGTACCGGGGAGATATGTGCCACAGGGAGCGAATCTGAGTCAATGGGCAGATTATGTGAAGCAGAACTATCGGGCTAATTATCATGGGGTGGGTACGTGCTCTATGATGAAGAGGGACCTTGGTGGTGTTGTTGATTCGGAGGCTAAGGTGTATGATGTGAAGGGGTTGAGGGTGGTGGATGGCTCGATTCCGCCGACGCAGTTGTCGTCGCATGTTATGACTGTGTTTTATGCCATGGCTGTGAAGATTGCGGAGTCGGTTATTGAGGATGCTGGGAAGACGTAGGAGGGAGGAGGGACAGAGATTGTGGAAGGTAAGAGAGTAATCAAGGACAAGTGGGCAGTGGGAATATAAACTGTACCCAGTACAAAAATGGTGATGAGCGCACATTGGCTTTCAAGATAGAAATCATGTGTAATATGAACCATAGGTTCCATAGTATGTTAACATGTAGTATTCATGTGGCTAGTCAATAAGCGGCAAAACGAGGGGAATAGAACTATACTAGAAGACAGAAAAGGAAAGCGTCACAACGATTCAAGTCCTCACTCCCGCAACCTTCCATATCGCTCCCCCTTGGGCTACCCATAAACTGGCAAATTCCATCAGCCAAGCTATGTGACGACGGAGCTTGAAGAAACTAGCCAGGGCCATTCCGTCCTGATCGCGGATTACACCTCACCTTAGTCGAACCCCTAAAACGTTTATAAGCAGTACCATGCCCGCTGTATTGCTACCAGCTTTTGTGTGCTTACCATCCCAGATGAGGATAGGGATCAAGACCAAAGAAAGTATATAAGTCAGCGAACACCTAAACGGCCAAGACCAGGATGGCCTGATGATCGATGCTTCTGATCTGGTCACCCAGCATGAAAAGATGCCCGAACAACGCTCCATGGCCGGTTCCGAACATACCCAATCAGATGATGAAAGAGTCGCGACAATCTCCCAAGAAGTGCCGGAAAAACAGCATTAGGGTTCGCAGTCAGTGACAATGAGAAGGGCTTATGGAAGAACTCGATGTCATGGACCTAGAGGACCCATACGCCACAATGGTACATATGATCTCCAAAAGCTTATAAATAGGGCTCTGAAATGGATGTGGAAGCTTTCGAGAGAGAGAAGTCATCACAATGGTACAAAGAGCAAGAGACCCACGACGTGTCTGAGACATATGCACAACAAGCACTATATTCATCATTGACACAATGAATCTGAATGCAATGGGGTCCCTTTTGAATCGGTTTGTCGAGCTTTAAGGAAATTTCTTCTTCCAAAAATAGGACGAAGAGAGGAAGGAATGTTGCCTGACTGTAACCCCGACCAACAACCACTGTGGTTGTTCTGCGCATACATGCATTGGGTTGCGTTTGAAGTTGTCATCGAAGGATATCGGTGGACGTTGCTTTCATCTCATAAGCTTCTCGACTATCTTCATCAAATGAAGGATGAAGTTATATAGCAAGTGACCTCTTGCAAACCTGCACTACGAACATCTCCGCATTTGCGAACAGACAATTTTTCGATCTATATAGAACAGTTGTCAGAATATATTGTTCGGCAGATCAAAAGCAGAATGCGCTTAGGCTATAGCGTGGTAGATACCCATTTCCTGTTTCCAAGGCTTTGTGATGCCTGAAGTTTGAAATGAGGTTGCTGGTGGTTCGTTGCCTGGAAGCAGCATATTGAATTCTCCGTTAGCGTGGTCCCATCATGTCTACAGTACAGGAGTGGGCAGAGTTGAAGATAAATATGAGCTTGTGGAATGGCGGTTGCGGAACCTTGCACGGGCGTGAGGGGACCTGATCATCGACCCACACTGACTGGAGAGGAAAGGCACAGAGAACATTACCGGGTATTCATGTAGGCTTCTTTAAGCTATGGACCATGATGTCCCCACAGCAGGTGGTCCTCACAAAGTCGACTGAGTTGTGAGTATGGGAACAATAAACCCTGGCTTTGACGTACTTAGTAGGCTCAATATTCTAGTAGGATGTGTATATATTGTATGAGTATTTATCTTATTCTCATCGACAAGAAAGTTAAAGAGCGAAGTATTTTCGTGTGGGATTCAGATGGAAAAGAAGGCGGCCTATTGTGTTTCTTCCTTTTACAACCACAGTGAGCAACGTTTCGCAGACTTTGTCACCACAGGTATAGGAGACGGAAAAAAGCAATCATTGAAAAACAGCCTAAGCAGCAGAATATGTCAAACAGGGAGATGGAAGGGTCTGCAACTGGAAGAAACCAAGCAATGCTACAAGGGGCTGGTGTTCCTTTCCAGAACAGGACCTCCCCAAGTTGGGGTGTAAGATTGACTTGGTGGAGTATGTGGGGATCGGATCACATCTAGTATTTTCCCGTCCCGCACCGGACTATAATTTTAATTTGTGCTTCACTCCGGACCGCCACATCTGATCACCCGCACAGACATGGACCCACAGAATAGCACCATGCTTGCTTAGAAGCATGCGATAATGCTGGCTCCCGGTGTGCAGCATGCATCTGCCGACTGGCTGGGGTAGCAATTGATGGTGAAATTACATCATTTCTCACATCAATCATCAGCCTTATTGGAATAGCTCGCATACTCACCCTTAGCACAAGCTTCATGTCTCCTGTGGGCTGCAAGCAGATACTCAAATTATCCAGTATCAGTGTGTTCCTCGATAAATATGTCAAATGAAATTTAGTTACAGAGAATGTTCAATTTTCACTGTCCTCTAGGTTCCTGATATCAGACAATGTCCCTATAGGCTACATTTAGATAGTAAGAGATCGATTGTGTACATCTGCTGCACCGCAGATGGCCAGCCACAGTACATAAACGAGACTTCCCAACGTGTTGATGTTGTGACAATCCCATAATACGATGGTGCTTGCTGTATGGGCCTCAGCAAGGCCAGAAATCACCAAAACTCCCGCCATACTGTAAACGTTTAGTCGCCTACTCGTACCTATGGTCTTCATAAGCGTGCAACAGTATTACGTAAGGTATACAGAGCATAAAGGTATGTAGCCTGAGGCAGGAACGGCTGAAGCGCTGCGATAATTGTGCTGCCTACCACTGCAACTCCCACACACAGTAAGAATTTAGATAATCAAATACACACTACTATTATCATGAATAAGTCCCAAACAGCTTGAAGTGTAAGAATATCTGCGTATCATTCATCGGAGGGAGAGCACACTCTTGTTTGACCGATACGCGGCAATTCGGCAGAAATGCCTGGGTTAGTTGCAGGGCCCACGAGTAGCATCATATCGACTGTGTCAAATCCACAACATGTAAGACCATGAGGTTACAGTTTCTTGTCTGTTCACGGGTTATGGGATTGGTTCTAGACTTGGTCGGCGTTCAGGATCAACACCCGAACAACCTGTAAGAAACGATCCAGGAGAGCGAATCATCAACAAAGGCGTGCCATACCTTGATTACCCGCCCGTCTGCGGACCCATGGTTCCTAAGTATGCTCTCGGGTATACTTGAGAGGGTGTATGTTGTCCCAGGTCCGCCAGGTTCTACGTATTCTCAGCCCTTACCAGCAAGAGATCTGGTCACAACTCGTAACGATCATCAACAAATTCTCACTGGAGACGCGGTAGGCCTTCCATTTCCCTGAAGGATTGCGTTCCTTGCACAACCGTCCTCTCATATTTGCAGCACCAGCAAAGAAGCGCCCACTCGGGCTTAAGCCTGCAGGCCAATCCCCCCCCCCCAATCCTCCCCCCAATATCCCCCCCGAACCCGCGCCCCAAGCCTCGCGCTGCATTTGCTGCCGATTCAAACAGCTTGCCATTGTGATTTGCAGGGCAGCTTACTACGAAAGGTTTTGGTGAGTGGATGGGTGCCTTCGCCACACCCGATACCTGCACCTGCACCTAAACTTGCCCGTCGAGTCCGAGGAATGGGTTCCTGTCTTCTACCTGATATTTCCCGTATAGGCAGTAGATATCTTCAAGTTGATTCTATAACAACATAATTTCCCTCTATTATTGGGGTGACAATGAATCGTAAAAAGCATTTAGATTCCTAAGAGTACTATTATGAATTTAGAGTCAGCATCGTCACTTACTTGGTCCGAGAAAGTCGCTTGACTGGTGAATTAGTTGCGACACGTTATTATAGTTAATTGAGTTGTTTTATTCAGATGTTCAGTGTCTTTCTGTACGTATCTGGTATGTAAGGTCGCCGGTTGAGCCTGGAGGCAGTAGTACTTACTAATTGCGAGCGCCGTGGGAAATATCCAATCAAGATCGGGAAGGTGTGGAACCGCAGTCGGTTTCCGTAGGTTTTTGAGTTTCGAGTTTCCCCCATCGGTGGCTTGTAGGCTTTTTTTTCAGTCGGGTGTCAGTCGAATCCATCCGTTGGAAACTGGAACACAGTATATAGATCCTCTGAATTTCCCCTGCTAACATCTTGCACTGCTAAGCAGATAGTAGAGTTTCTATTCCCACGACAGTCTTGTTGAAGTATTTCCCAACTATCTTTACTTCCGTCTGTTACTCCCATCAAGCTTTTAGTGATTCTTTTATACCGACCTTGTTCATTTCCGGGTTTACTCTAATTAATACGACAACCTCCTTCCAAATGCAGAACGTCCCGGTCGGCAATTCGAGTCCCAGCGGGAATGCTGGTTATGTCAGCCATACTACTACTACTACCACCACCATACCAGCCACTCATCAAATTCAACCTGCAAGAAGCCTTGGTCAACAACCAGGTAATAATGCGTACTTCAGCTCAGTACAAGTAGTAGACCCAGCAGCGGCATTCCCATTCAACATCGACCCAGTCAACCAAAATCTCACTGGCTATCCGATCGCTATGGCCCCACCCCCTGCCATCAACAACTTCGACCCCAGTCAGCTTGCTCTTCGGTTGGATGCGTACCAGCCACAAGTGGAGTTTCCAGAACACTTCTTTGTGAACCACCAACCCATGGCTCCCTTGCCGGAAGCTGCTGCGGGCCTATCCGCTCTGGCCCATGGCACAGACAGAAATCTCAGGCAACAACCTCCGAGTATGACGTAAGTACGGAGACTCAAGTACTTAACATAGTAGTAGTTGATACTTTCCTACAATGATCCAATTCTAATGATGAGAGATGCGATACAGACCCCGAGATGCACCACTTTTCTGCAAATGGGAAGGCTGTACGCATGTACGAGCCTTTAGCCGGAAAGAAGAGTTGTTCCGACATGTCAAAAACATCCATATCGCTCCTCGGTCTTTCCCTTGCGAACTTTGCGGTCGGCGATTCAACCAAGCGTACAATAGGACAGCCCATATGCGCAGTCGGCATTGGGTGGAATGGCCTTCGGGAATGTATCGTGCGTGAAGCTGAAGGGTTGGCTCGTACCTGATGGTCTTTTTTTCTTTTTGGGTTTCTTTTGTACTGTGTCCATTTTTTTATTTTTTATTTTTCCCTTTTCCGGTTATCTTTTTCTCTGTCTTAATTACATTTCGGGACTAGAGCATTTTAGATCATGTATAAATAATAAGGAGCACCGTTCCTAGTACTGCGCTAGCTGTGAATCGCGATCGGTGCCTTGCATATAAGGTCGATATCTGGGGATGTGGGTTTTGTTAGCACTTAGTACATAATGGAGACATGAGTTTTGTCTGTTGGTGTGACCAAAGAAAGAAAGAAAAAAGTAGAAAAAGAAGAAAAAGAAAGAAAAAAGAAAAAAGAGAAAAAAGAGGGAAGAAAAAAGAAAAAAGAAAAAAGAAATCCTACTAGGGAAGAAAAACATTGAGATCGCCTTGAGTCTTGCTTCCACCTTCATGCGCCCGTGACGAACCGAACGCCAAGTGAGAGTGAAGATATCTTCTCCGCGACATACTCTACGTAATGAGAGAACATCGCTGGGCTGGGCCGTTCAAGAGGTTAAGCCCCTAGTCCATCTTCAGTCCACCCGGATCCAGAACTCAAAACTCAACAGCAAACTCTAGGTCTGATCGGAAAGTGCATGGGGTAGAACCGTCCGGCTTGGTGACCAGTCTAGGTCTAAGCCGGGTAATTGGTTGGCGGGGGGGTGGAAAAGGCAAGGTCTTTCCCATTTAGGGTATAGCCTCTCTGGCATTCTTCGCCGCCTTCCCAATCCAGTAGTTTAGTGCCTGGGGCGCGGAATCCATGCCCCAGGGATGGTGAACTCTAAAATAGCAGGCGGTAGGGATCTGCCTATATCAAAAACCGAGCCTTACCTTAAATCGATGCAACCTTACCTTATAAGGTAGGCGGAGGGTGTGGCATGAGCGAAGGTTTGCTACCCAAGGAGCCTGCCCCAGGTTGTTGCCACGATAAGTTCATTAGCATGATTTATGTTCGTTGTGTGCCTGGTGTGCGTGTGAAGGTAAATCCATATGTGATCTCTGTCTCTAAAGCAAGTTCGAAGGTGAGTTCTGCACACACCACAGGACCTGCCCAGGAAGACGACACACGAGAGACTCAGTGTTGGGGACTTTCAAGACCTTCACCAAAAAGTGCAGGACAGCCTACTCTGGAATAGTCACAGCATTCGTGGTAAATAATAGGTCAAGTTTGATACAGACTTCTGGGTAATCTTAGGTCGACAATCAGGTTGTTGGAAGGCTTTTTTTAACACTCTACAACTAAGACCGCACGGTTAAAGAATAATGAGATACATTCTTTCTAGAATACTGGTTTAGCCAAGCCTTCCGCGAATTAGGCCATGGTCGATGGAGTTCTCCGTTAGGGAGATGAACGTTGGCAAGGGCAACATCTGTTATAGATGAGACGGACTTTTTCCTAGGGTTTCTCTACGGTGGAGACGAAAATGTATCTGAAGATCGGTCATCACTAGGAAGGTCGATTAGCTAACAGTGGGGAAGAGGGGAAAGTCAAATTTCATCTACTGACCTTAGGACTAGCTATCTCTTAGCTTGCAGTAGGTGGCCACAAAGTTTACCGTCGAAGAGAGGCATCGTGACTTTACTAGTGATTGAGGCCCGTGGCCAGAAACCCCGGAGGAAGCAAAGAGAAGGCTCCGACCTAGGTACTTTATAACTATGATTCAATTGCGGAAGGGACTTTTGCCTAGTAGCTAGCTGGAACGAGTGGCTGCCAATGCGGCAGGTTGTCCTTGTCGGTTACTAAGCCTCCAACCTAGACCAATAATAACTCCCCATTCCCCTGTTGGCTTGGTCTAGTACGATCCACTCGGCCCATCGACCCCGTGTTGCTTGGCTTCTCGGGCTCGTCCGCCTTATTCCTAAAAACACAGTATATAGATCCTCTGTGCTCCCTTTGCTATCATCATGCACTGTCAAGCACATAGTAGCTTCCTTGTCATAGCCGTGCTTGTCTGATTATTGAAGATCCCAACAGCCAGTCATGGTTACTAAACACATAGTCGACACCTGGACAGCCGCGCAAGGCTGAAGAGACCATGGGTCCGTGCGTCACCGGTGGTGCAGGGTAACTTAATAAAGGAAGACTGTGCGGATATTGGAGCTCCGATCTGGCGCCATGTAGTGGGTTCGCGCGCGAACAGGAAGGAAAGCTGGAGTAAGCTTTACTAGTACAGATCTCACCAGTTGAATTGCATAACATCTGGTTGTTTGCGCAAGGAAGGCGAGCCTGGTACAGGTGCTGGCTCACCTACCAGCTAACATTTATCTCCTGAACCGCTATCCACGTAGTGGAAAGCGCCCCAGAAAGCGAGCAATAGGCGTTAGAGGGGGTGTTAGGGAAGAGGAGAAGGACGGAGGTGGGGGAGTGGGGGCATGGTGGAGCGTGCCCTTATATCAGGTCAACGGGCCTATCTTCGGAGTGCTGGTGAGTTGTTAAATTGGCCTGGGCGTCATCTAGGCCATCCCTGAATGGGGGGAAAGTACTTCTGTTAGGATTTTGGCAAGATAGTAAAAATTCGTGTTATAAATGGAGACAAATGTCATCGACTCTTAAAGATTAGAGCTATACTGTGGGTAATGCGAATAAGCGGATCTAGAGATGAACGGTAATCATGCAAGAATGCAGGTGCGAAGAAGCGGGAGGATCTTAGATTTTTTGACAGAAAACTTTCCGAGGCTTCAGTTCCTCGGATGTACCATTTCCGGATAAAGTTGGGTACAGAGTTACTTAGCACTAGATTAGGAGCTGCCCAACCAAGTGGGCCGCTGACCTCAACCGTCCGTCACAGTGATTGGTAGAACCCCCCATACTACTTGCATGCTGCCCAATGTGATGAAGATAAAAACGAACAAGGCACGGACAGAACGAAACGAAGAACAAAGATGTCCGGCAGTCTCATTGTATTTCGTCCTATTCACCGCCACGATACGATAAAATGAGCCTCAGGCGTAACGGCAGGCTTTGCCCTGGCTACAGAGCGCTTAGATGGTCACTTCTCGGTTTCGACTGGCCTTGAGAAGCTGCGTGTGAGACCAACACATCGACCTCGATGATGTGGTGGGATAGAAGTCACCAAGGAACTACAATCATTGGTCGGTTGCCAAAAGAAACAGGGTATATCACTCACGAATGATAGTGATGTGCCGGAAGGCAACACCAGATCGATGGTGAAGATGGACAAACAGGACTGGCGTGGCGCGTGTAGTACTTAAACCGAGGACCCCCGAGTCTGAATCGCATCATACTTTTTAACCGAGTAGAGGCTGGTCCATACTCGAAGTCTCCACTATGCCTGAGGCTCCTAATAACCGCCCTGCCTTGTCGGCAACTCGAGGCACATCATCCTCTTCTTCGACACCCCCTTCTGTCAGAGCCCCGCCATCGACCGACTACGACGACCTCGATGGAGGCCACCATGGCCACTCTCCTGCACACCCGACGACTTCTACCGTCTTCAATTATTCGCCGGCTCAGACTAACAGTTATGGCGATGTCCGTGTTCGCACCGACCATGTTGCCTGGCCGAGCGATGGATCAGCAATGTACTTAGCGCCACCGATGCCAGCGACAACCCCAGGTAACCTCCAGACCACCACCGATAACCACGGTATTGCCGATGTTCAGCATTTTCCTGCCCACTTAATACCACAATCATACATTGGATCTTTCGGGAACATGCCTGATGCTTTCGCGGGGGTGGGGTCACTAAACTTGGACTTTGGTGCGGGCTCGATCGCATGGATGCAGGAGGGTATTGCTGAACCAAGGTATGTAAGGGGGGACGAGTCTTTCTCAGGGTAGATGCTGACAAGTCGCTAGACTGGTTGGTCTACAATGTCGGTGGACGGGATGCACAACTACCCAGCCTTTCGGACGGCCAGCAGATCTGATCAGACATGTGCAAACTAAACACATAAGACCGCTGTCCTACCAGTGCCCAGAGTGTGGGCATCGGTCCAACCGCAGAGACAATTTGTTCGATCATCGGCTGCGAGCTCATTACCGTCCGGAGAATTTGACAAGGAGGCGTCCCTAAATGCTTTATCATAAATGCTGTCAGTGGCTGGCTTTCCATGACACTTGGGGCTCGGATGTCTGGGTATATCTCTCACGATGTCTTTTCTTCTCTTTTCTTTACCTTTTCCACAGAATGCCCTGGTTTCTATACGTGGGATACTGGAACTACAGAACAGTAGTGGCGTTGTTTACCGCATGACAGGATGCATTGCAGCTCTCCGTTTCGGGGGCTTCCAACCCTTGCTTATCTTTTCGGATGTTTCGCTGAACGCTTTTGGTGCACGTGTCTGTCTGACATGTCATGCGAAATTGCATAAACCATCTGTCAGGGTTTATTTCGAACCCTCTTTGTGTCTATCGGTTCCGATGCAAGTCTTTCATTATCTGCTGGAGTTGTTTTTTCGTTGTCTTTATCATTTAATTTCACTCATTCTGAAGACGGCGCCAACGCGCAGGGTAATTTCGCAATATTATTTTTTGAATCAATCAGGATCACACCAGTAGCTGAAGGTCTCTGGCTGCGAAGGAAACTCATTGATAGTCGAGGGGAAGAGAGTGGCTGCACGGTGTATCAGATTGCAGCGGGGTTGATAGGGAGAAATCTTTTTCCGTGACTTGGACGCACATGACCAGCACTGCATAGGCTTGTAGCCACAGCCTCATAATCGTGATCTCCGTGGCTCGGACAAGACAGCTACCACCTATTCTTCACCTTGCATACTTTTACTTTCCAATAATTCTCACCTGGTCTACTATGTTTTCAATCCGTGGAGAGAATGATACTTCGGCTCACAATACAGGAACTGCGGGATGCCAATCACCCAATAATACAATAGAGCGGTCTCGAGGACGATTCCATTAGCTGGGACACATGTCACGTGTAGGATAACAAAGAGTTTACAGTTTCTTGTAATTTTCTGTTCTTCTTGTCCTTTATTTCGTCTTTTTTTTTTTTCTTAATGGGGATTATGTGTTTCTAAGAGCTACTTCTCCTCAGATCAATGCCAAAAAGCGGTTAGTACCAGTTAGCTACTCATGAGATGTGGTTATCGCAGATTGACAGGTACTATCGGTGCCTTGCGCTGATGTCAGGGATAGACCAACCAGTGTAAACAATGACATTATATCATCACAAACTACGGATGTATAGCTGTAGATCTTATACCCAGACAAACTACTGCAAGGGCATCCAACCGGCTCAGTCAAATATCTCAAAATAAACTTCATTTACTCTTCCGCCTGTGGAACAGGTCATTGGCATGGCACGGCATATCGGATAATATCTAATTGGTCTGCCCATGTTGCTGGGTCGCTTGTAAAGTCCCGACGAAGGGAAAATGGAGGGACGTCTTAGCTCCGCACGGCGGTCCCCCATCGATGCGGGGTCATTGAGCAACTAATCGGGGCTGGAGTTCAGGGTCGATCAATGGTCTAACGTGCAGCCAAGGCTGCGAAGGAATGGGTAAGCCTCTAGCATGAATGTTGAACGATGAGAAGACTCCAGGAATGCAATTTCCTAACCAGTAGCTGTTGGAACCGTTGCATGGTCTAGCCCGCTATGTCCGTTGCGTCATGGCCATGGCTACATAAGACGGGATGAGCTACGCCACGTCGGAGCCGATGCCTGCGACATATTGGGCCTTGGGGGGAGCCGCCGCTCACCGTCAAAAGTGCCCAGGACCCTGGACTAGACCGAATTTGTATTTAGCCTTCGTATCCCCAGAAGATGGGGTGGGTGCCTTATGAAAACACTCGATTTAGCTGACCATGCTATGATGGCAACTAGATACATTAAATCGCAGCCAAATGACCAAGTGCCAATCCAAACAAATTAGATGGTCCAAAAGATCCGAGGAAATGGGTTGTAGATTAACTTTCTTTCTGATATCCCCGTACACAAAGATACGCCGAACCATGTCGGCCAGAGTGTCAAACCTTGGAAACATTTTTCCCATCCATCACTGAAGCCGCTGGTAGTTGGGTACCATTTCTAAACTGTGGCGGTGCTTCTTCGGCCATGAAAGTTGCGTGGACCCGTGAGCCTCAGATGCAGCTTCCTTCGGTGCCCTGGCTACTGAGAGGGCCAGGGTGCCAGGCACTTCATAGGCCGTTCAGGTTACACCACCCACCTTTTCTTCGACTTGAGACAGCCCGCATCAACGTACACAACTCCCACTACTGAGCCCCGAGCAATGATTGGCTACTGCGGAGGTGGAAGAGAGGCCTGGAGTGGGAGGGGGTACCTTTTCCACCCACACTGGCCGAAGGAACCTCAGCTTCGGTCAGAGCAAGAACGTGAGGAGCTGATATCTGCCCTCTGTTGCTTCCAACTTCGTGAAAGTTACTAACTTCCACTCTTTCCGATCTGAAGCTCTCGCTTAGAGGTCTCCAGTACACTGATCGCAAAAACCAGAGAAGGTTCCGAAGCCGTGACCCGCGCGTCATGGACCAATTCCCCTTTCCTTGGGCTAGTACCCCCAATGAAAACACCATGCTCAGCACTTCTGCCGATGGCAACTATTTTGATGAGGCCCTCAGCGCTGAAAGTATCACTGCGCCCCTCATCGCTGCTTCACCGAGCTGGCGGTATGGTGATATACCGATGTATCCAAATGATGCTAGTGTGTCTTCCTTCCACTCAGCGCTCAGCTTGCAGCCAGAATCCAGCGTCTACCGACCAGCTACCTACCAGCCAGCATCTAGTAGCCAGTCCGCATCTAGCTACCAGCCAGAGCCTTGGTACCAGTCAGCCCCGAACGTTCAGTCAGGGCCCAGCTACCAGCCAGCATCCTGTTTCCATCCCGCACTCAGTATCCACCCAGCTTCCAGCGTCTACCCAACACCCCCCTACCAGCCGGTGTCTAGTAGCCAGGTCGCATATAACTACCAGGCGGAGCCATGGTACCAGCCAGAAACGAACTTTCAGACAGGGCTTATCTTGCAGACAGGGCCTAGCTTTCACCAGCCGGCAATGCAAGTAGCAAACCCAGCTTCCGTCCAGCACACAACAAGCCGTTATGCGAACTTGGGACCCTTCCAGCATCCCCTTAATGTCTTGCACACTCAGGAAGCCCAATACAATAGCAGTATGTCTGCACCGACCGTGGGAAACGCAGGCTTTGACTTCGGCTTGCCCTTGACTGGCAATGGCAATGCGAGAAGAGCCAGAACAAGGTATGCCACTCGAGATCGAGAAATTTGTGGTGCTTCCGAGACTGATTTTGGCAACAAATCAGACAGCAGCCTGACCTCCGTTGCCATTGGAAGGATTGCAAATATAAGGCACCTTTCTACGGGGAGCCGGGATTAAAAAGGCATGTGCGGACACAGCACCTTAAACCCGGAAGGTATGAGTGTCCGAAGTGCTTTGAGAGGTTTGATCGTTCGGACTATCTGTCGCGTCATGATTCGAAGTGTAAAGGAATAGGTCATGTATCGAAAAGGTAAAGTCTCCTAATTTGAACTGGGTCAATGTCATCGTGTCGGTGGCTACTCATCTTTGGCAAAGACAGTCATGCTGCCTCACCTTCATGATGCTGTCCACCTCTCCTTTACCACCTGCTGCCGATTGAACCCAGCTTTTGTTGGTGCCTCACGGGGTAGTCAGCGATCTCTGTCGGATCGGGATCAGTGATCGAACTTTGTCGCTGTCGAATGCCCATCTGTCGTTCATTATATGGAACGTTGAAAATAAGTAAGCTAACTTGCTCTCGCAACAGGCCACGCAACGATGCTTCATAAGCTTGCTGGAATGCAATGAGTAACGATAACGAAAGAAAACAAAGGGGCATAGCGCCCTAATATTAGGAATGACATGGGTTACACGGAGCAGCGAAAACTCAGAAACTCGTCCGATTTGTTACATGAGGTAGCACATGCCAGCGGGGTTAGACACCAAATATTTTCCGGTGCGAGTTTCGGAGGATATATGCCACATTCACACATGAGCCACAGGAGTTTCTTATGTCTCAGGGTCTTCTTTTCATCTTTTACTGTTCCCCGACAACAAGTTGCTTAATTAGATTGTCCTTGCCTTCTTGATTGTCGTTGACTGGAACAGGGAGTTTAATATCAAATTGATCGTTCATCTTGATTGATACTGAATATTTCCTTTGAGTCATATGAGCGCTTGTTTGCAGTGAAGCCAGTGCTTTATCTTCTTTTTGCCTGGGAGGCGCTTCAAGTATATTAGCGTTTGGATAGTCATTCTCTGCGCGACAGACATTCGAACCTTTCAAGAAGACCTCAGGGTAAAGAGATCTGTGCCACCAGATTGTGCCACTGCTAATCTTTGTGCCATTAGGCAAGATACGATCGTGAAACCCCCATGACCATCGGCGAGCGAGCTGTTTCTAGCACAGCACGAAGCCCAACATAGCGGACCGTAGGATTGTGGTGCCCATGTGGTTGAATAAGGAAGTCGTCTTCGCAACACTGGTCCTTGTCACCGTGTAGGGCTGAGATTTGCTGCACATTAGGGTTAATAATTGGTTAAATATGCATAGGGCGAGATGGTCATTTCTCAAACACACACAACCTTACCTCGATAACGCTGTCATCGTGGAGTACATGAATTTAAGGAGTAGGAGGGCTAACACGTCCAGAAACGTGCCGGATAACAGAGAGCCCCCAAACACATCTTGATCATGGCATGGGAGCCCCAGTCTCGTAGAATAAGGCAGGTCCCTTCTTCTCTTTCTCTTCCCAGCCCCCTCTTTCACTATCTATTTTGCCTCCTTAGCCTAGCCCGGCAGTCTTTCAATAGGAATACCCCTAAATCTGATTACACATGACATTTCCCATCAGTTAAAACGATAAGCAACATACCCCAAGACACCTTCCCGTCCCCAAGTCTAATTATCAGCATGCCACAAAGTGGACCGCGCTAAAAATCCTTCACGGTCTCGACCGAGCCAAACTCCCGAACCGAACCAACAAGACAGATAAGCCTCTCTAGGGTACACGGCAAGCTTCCACTTGCCCTGATTGACACGGAGGTGCCACATGAGGCTTAGTTTCCGCGAATATGAGGTCTGAGCGGACATTGGCTTTCGTCTAAGCGAGCTTACTATTGAGATCAGCATTGGGCATCGGGGAAGTCGATAGGGTTCGTCACGGTTGTAGCCGAAGGGTCTGGGCCTCGGTTAGAATTGGTGTCGGTGGTATGTCTCACGTAGGGAGGGATATGCATGGTCTAATCGTCTGTTCGCTGTTGTCTTTTACGGAAGAATCGACGGGGGAGCATGGACGGGGGATAGATATGGATGGATTCGTAGGCAGATGGCTGGTCAGCTGATACATTTGGTCGTATCTCTATCTTTTTCTGTAGGACTATAATTTGCGTTGCCTATTCGGTTGTGTTTAGCGACAGCGAAACGACAGCCCCGTGTCGAAGCAAGAGTTATATGGTGGGTTTGGGTGAAAAGAGGGATCGCGGGCGTTTCGTGCCATTCTCTTTGCTTCAAACGGTGAAGCACCTGCATATGTAGCATCTTATTTTGAGGGCTAGAGCAGGTATCGGGATACGAATTACAAGGAATTGGAATTATGAGTCTTATAATGGTGCTGTAGAGGATAGTAGGGTAATAAAATCATAAACACATTTTCAGCTATAGATACAGTTACGTCCTTAACAAGACCCGACCTTTTCATACAGCAACTGAAGAAGTGAAATTATTTACACAATTCAAAGCATGAGGATACCCTACTCAAGGTACTCGTTGGGCATGTACAAAGGCATCGAATCCTCCCAGATAGTATCCGTCACGAGGGTCTTGTTGGTACCATCGTAGTTCATGACCATGATCTGGCCGTACGGTTGGAAGGTGTCGTCGAAGAGAGCACTCTCATCCTTGAAGCCGTACATACCGGTGCTCCACATGATGCGGCCGTCTTGAGACCACACAGCACTGTATATTTCATTAGCTTATGAGTGAGTGATAAGAGATAGGGGATAGACATACTGAGCATCGTTAGACAGACTGTCAGTGACGCGGGTCAACTCGGATCCGTCAGGGCGGATGGTGTAGATGTCGAAGCGATCGGCATACCAGCGAGCGCCGTAGGACTCGGTCCAGTTGTTGTTGCGGGTGAAGACAATGCGCTCGCCGTCGGGGGACCAGCCGGGGGTGTTGTCCCAGCCGTCAGTGAGCTGGTGGGTCTTGCCGGTGGTGAAGTTCAGGATGTGCAGACCCAAGGGGGCCTCAGTAGCAAGGCTCCACTTGCGGTAGACGATGGCAGTTCCATCGGGAGACCACGAGGGGAAACCAGAGTTGTCAGATCCATCAGTCAGGTTGGTGTGCCAGGTACCGTTGGCGAAGGTGCGGTAGATCTTGGCGGTGTTTGTGGTGCGGCTGACGAACCAGGCACCAAAGCCAGACACCAGCTCCGTGCCGTCGGGGTTCCAGGAGGGCTGGAAGGCACCAGAGTTACCTTCCAGGAGCCACTCGACCTCGGTGGAGTTGCTGATATTGTAGATGTTGTAGGAGTCGAGAGCATCAACAACGTCGGTGTACAGAGGGGACGAGTGAACCAGAGAGCCGTTTGCGCTGCCGAGGACCTTCTGGGTGGACGCAATACGGTTCACGACGGTGTTGTGCATGGGGAAAACATCCATGTAGCGGTATTCCCATTCGTTGTCGTAGCTCCAGAGCTCCAGGTCGGCAGCCTGCTGAGTCCAGTTGGGGATCCAGTAGACCAGCTTGGAGCCGTCAGGGGACCACCAGGGATCGCGAAGGTTGGTCAGGTTGAAGTTCTGGTGGCTAAAGTCAGGTTTGGTGTAGTGAATACCCTCGTCTCCGGCCTTGATCAAGTAGCCAATGTTGGTCGAGTTGCCAATGTAGTGCTGGCCGACCTTAGGGTAGCTACCGGAGGTGTGAGCAATGACGTTGGAGCCAGTAGCAAAGTCTACGCTGTAGATCTGTGCGGTGACAGCCTCCTGCTGAGCAGAAACACCATGGCAGCCGTAGGTGTTCTCAGTAGTCATGTTGTTGTAGATGATGCGCTTGCCATCAGGCGAGAACTGCGGGGTACCCAACGAGTAACCATCTTGGCGGATAACGGTGCGGAAGTCACTGCCATCAGGGCGGACGGCGTACACACCCAGAGTCTGGGTGTGCTCCCAGCCGGTACCATCGCTGTGGCCGGTCCAGTCGGTGTTGCGGTCGGAACTGAAGACAATCCACTCTCCGTCGGGGGACCAGGAGGGGCGGAAGTGACCAGTGGGCCAGGTGTTGTCGGCTCTGTTAGCCTCGGTATCGGTCAGGTTCTGGGCCTGTCCAGAGTTGAGGTCCTTGACCCAGATGTTGGTGGTGTAGTTGCCCTGAGTAGAAACGTAGGCCAGCTTGTTTCCATTGGGAGACAGAACACCGATGTCTTCAACAGAGTCCGTGGCCGCAAGTGTCTCCAGTCCCGAACCATCCACGCGAACACGGTACAGGTCCGACTGACCCGGACCGCGGCGCTCGCTGGTGAAGACAATCCACTCTCCATCAGGAGACCATGTAGGGTGGTAGTCGAAAGCATTGGTCTGGTTTCCCATGAGCTGAGTCGCGTTGGTGCCGTCGGCATTTGAGATCCATAACTGTCCTCCAGAAGGTCCAATGCGGTTCACTTGAGTCCGTAAGTACGTGAATCACTAGGGTCAATCAGGCAACCACTTACTGTAAAAGATACCCTTCTTGCCATCAATCGGGCCCCGACGGGCCAGCCTGGGGGTTTCTTTCGTAGAAGCAGCAGCGGCGCGCTTAGCATAGGGACAGCCCGCAGGAGCAGCGTTATTGGCGCGCTCCGCGTACGGGCAGCCAGCAGCGGCCGAGCCGGCCACCAGGCCAGCCAAAGCAAAAGCAGCAGAAATACGCATGTCGCCTACCCAGTCAAAGCCTGGAAAAAGATGATAGTAGATGCGACTTGCCGAGAGACTGTTGTGAGAGACAATGTTCTTGTAGGACCTGAGAGGGAGGGATCTGCACCTTAAGTATTGCTAGAACGGCGGGGGAACCATCCTTCATCTCGGCTACTTGGACCGTTACAAACTCGGGGGTAGGCAAAATAACAAGCAAAGCTCGCCAAGCCTCATCCTTCTCCAAGGTGTGGATTGACTGGACCCATCAGATAGGCGTAATTCGAATTCTAATCTATCCAAGTGGATCGAATCAACTTATCAATCAATAATGGGATCCGTTGGAGAGCACGCGGAAGAGGTCTATTCCAGTCCTGCAAATCTTGCAGAATTGGGTCAACACTTGCTGGTAGTCGGGATCGTGGTATAGATATGATCATATCGAGGCCCAATCAGCCCTGATCTATTGGAGTCGTATGCACTATCTATGAGACAGATTACTCTCTATACCGCATGACATGACCCAAGGGTAGTGACAGGCAGAGCTGAAAGACTCCCACGGTTCACCAGAACCCCTCTCCCACGCGAGATGAGCAGGTAACGATCAGCAAGACTTTCATCAGCACCGTGGTGCGGTTGTCGGACCCTCCTTCCCTGTTTTTGCCATTGTAGATGACGATCAATTATCTCCGGCTTGGCACGGCACGCCAAGCCCGTCTGTAGGACATCGGCGCCTTGGCCGTTGGCTTGGCCCGTCCTCTAGCGACCCAAAAAGTAATCAATGCCGACCGCGACCATTGGACGCCAGTATCGCCGAGTTCGTCTCTCGGATCTCACACAACTGCTGCCTCATCCCGTCTCGTCCCTCGTAGGCTGCAGGATGTCTAGCATCATCCATTGTTCCAGCATAGGGCAGTGTTATCTATAGAAACTCCAATCGGACAACGGCTTCGTAAATGTCTGACCGCCAAATGGACCGGGGACCTCACAATCAGCCCCACAGCCCCTTCCTGGTGCGTTCCAAAGGGCTGTCGGAGCGTGTCCGCAGGAACATTCCGACCACCGACCGCCGTCGTATTACGTGCTGTGACCCTCTCTTCCATTGCCTTCCCGCCAGTCACAGGCGGGGTATGGGGTATCTTTTTCGGTGTGCACAAATCAAGACCCTCAATTTGTGCACCTTCGAATTGTTCAGACTTCTTCATCGCGTTATGGTAGCGGGAGATGACCCATTCAACTCGCCAAATCTCCGTCTTGCATGATAGAAAATCGTGCTGACACACCTGCATCCTCCTCCTAGGATGCAGATGACGGAAATTAAGCCCTTCAACAAAAAGCTGCAGGGGACCGGGATAAGACGGGTTGTTGCTCAAGCGAAGATACCACCCAGACCCTAGATCCAATCACCGTGTTGAATTTGTGAAAGGATTTAACTTACCTGCGCCACGCAGTCGCATTATTCCGAATTCATAGCTACCAACCGGATACGATATCCACAAGGTATACGGCCCTCGGTCGGAACTAACCAAAGCAGAGGGTTGGAAGCTCAAAGAACGTGGCCACGACACATGGTGATGCTTATCCAATCCGCTGTCGACACGGTTATCCCAATTATGTAAAGCTGGGAACAATAGCAGTCGACATTGAGATTAGAAAGCTCTTAGTGGCGGACAAATTTAGAATACAGGCGGCTTCCATGGCGCAGTGGAGGACCCTGGGCCGCTTGCAGGGACATTATCAAGGTTTAATTGCGCTGCCTAGAATTGCAGCAGACATCTCGTTTGCCATATTGAAGTGATCGAGATTGTCCTTGCGATAAGCACAGGGTCAAATGTGACTAACGTCACTATTTGGCAGCCGTGGTGTGAGACAAAATAGGTTTAACCTCCGTCACTGGACAAGTTTCGGTACACAGCGTGATCGTTACCTGCAAGTGAAGAAGGGCCACAAAACAAAATAATCTGACAGCGAACATCATGCTACTTTTTCCAAATTCTACTGCCATCTATCTCTCGTGATCAACTTTCACCGAACCATTCTAGATTATTGTGTCTGGTTCAGTCATGAGCAGCAAAACGGGAGTCAAGAAACGCGAAACAGCGGAAACGATGATAGTCAGGCACCCGGGATTGAGTCGACGATACCTGCTGAAAAAGGCTACTATCACCTAGCAACTCATGAAACTACGAGTGTAATCAGACCTGTTCGGTCCTCACACTTCGGGGATAAATGTGGTCCTGCTTTGAATTCCTCGGCCCTTGAAAGGACGGCTCAAATTCAAAGTGTGCGCTGATGACGCAATGATCTGCGCTCTCGTGGATCCACTCGATGCTTTGTTTCAACAGACTTTGCCCTCGAAACTTCTTACAACTGATGTTTCTGACGCGTTCTATGCCAACAGACTGCTCTGGTTGTGGATGGCTTCTGGCAATCGATCGTCGGAGTCAGGCAACAGTTGCGTGCACGCTGCGGGGGAACTAGTTTTCTAGCTACTTCGCCGAGGGATTAGTGCGGGTGCGGGCGAATAACCTTCTTCCATCCGCGTCTTCCCCACAGGCAACAACCAACATGCATTTTCAGCCACCCGCGGCTGTTTCGCCTCATGCCTCATTCAATTTTCTGGCACCGAACATTACTGAAGAGCCTTCAGTTCGCTTCGAAAAGGTCTCATGATATGTCTGGTTACTATAGATAACTGTCGTATTGACCCAAGATCATATTGGTGTCAGTCAGAACAGAACAACATGTACTTGTGTTCAAAAGTAACCATGTCTGTCTGCTCACAGGGCTCTGCTGAATGTGCAGGTGAGCTTTTCCTACAGTTGCATGAAACCTTTCATATTTTTCTATGGCGATTCATCGTGATGATGCCCGACAAGCCGTAATCGCAAATCGACACAAAGGAAATTGTGCGACAAAATTTTCTGCCAAACTGTTAACCCTCAATTAATACTTCCCTGTGCAAAACGGTACTTGAGACACGATTAATATCGGTTAGCTTGTTCAGGGATATGATGCGAATGACTTTTATCGTTTAGACAACAGACAGCCGGATGAGAAATCTACTTCAAAAGATACATGTGCTCGTGCATTTCTATCAGCATAGTACTTCCATTTTCCGCATTCATATTTCTGATATACCAGATGACCTATTACGCTGCTGCGGAGATATTTCTATTAGGATGACGGTGTCCGCCTTCAAAACAGCAAGAATATAACAACATCTGACTTGTATACTTCGATACTGCTTACAGCCTCCAGAAACGCAAGGTTCGGTCAACATCGGGAACAATGAGAAGCTTGAAATCACTCAAGTAAACTATTTCTCCGCGAGGATACCAGCTAATCTTATCATCCAGTCCCCGAGCAAATTACTTTTTAAGATTTGTATCTAAGTTATATACCTTAATCATTCTCTCAAGTATCTGAAAAATTAATTTATTATTTATAAACTGTACGCCCCCAATGGTCACAAACTCTTGTATTATAAAATCATCAAATTTCGGAGATTACTATTACTTTTTTATCCTAATATACGAGTCTTACAGACAGAGTATACTTGTGAGAGCCAAGCAAATAATCCTATTCGGCGCGTCTAAACTAGAATATCGAACATGAGAGGGGAAAGGAAAGGAATACAGGTAAGCGAGCGAGGCGAAGCAAACAGAACAAACAAAACAAGATCACGTGCGACAAACAAAGTAAGTGAAAACTACGTCACGTGCCTGAGTCACGTCGCTCGCCATCACATACTGATATCAAGCCTACCAGCTAAAAAGTTATCATCCGGACTCCAGGACATGAAGTAATATAATATAAATATTTTAATATATAAGTCCTGCTGCGCCGTTGTAATATTATAAATATAAATAAGATTTTTGCCGCCCTGGCTGACAGCAAAAAATCTAGAACCTAGTAAGAAGGCATTACATCAAAACTAGCTATCCAAGAATTCAATAATATAAATTAATCTATTAGATAGAATATCCCAGATCCATGCTGTGCTATTTTATAATATAAAGACAGTAATTAAGCTATTTAAGCTAATTTTAATTTATATAATATAGTTAGTATAACCATATAACTGATATTAAATTAATCTACTATTTATATTCCAGAGAATAACACAGGAGGAATAGTAATATTAGCCAGTATAATAATTACTTGTTATATTTTAAATAACATAAACCATGGTTTTACTGTCAGGACTGAAAACTTAGCTTTTAAATGAACTTAAATCACCTGGAAAATAATATATAGAGTCTATTTCCTTATGGTCTGCAGCAAAGCTTTGTTTTTCTTATTTATCTTTCAAGAAAGATATTTTCTTTTTTTATTAATCAAGCTCTTAAATTATAATACAGTTATGAATCCCACCATTATCTTTGCTCTGTAAGAATAATAAATACTGTAGTATATCTAACTGGTTAATAAAATCTCCATCTAGGAAAAATGCAAAGATAAAAATAATTACCTCTCCAGAATGTCCGTGTAATATATTAATCTACTTCTTCGTGGCTACACGGAATGCATGAATATCATTCCCGATTCCTATAATGAGAAGCTGATTATCTGGACTTATAGCAGGGATAGTCGACTCCCCATCGCCTCCCTATCCAGGAAGATTTTCGCTTCCTCCTGTTCCCAGTGTTTTGAATGGCTGTCCTCCCAAGTCGCCGGTACACTAGACATGGAAGCGAAATCCGAGCGGATGCAATATGTCCAATGTCTGAGAAATTTGTGCTGGTTCATTTCGTACTCATTCTCTTCGCAGGAGATGACGTCGTCTCCCTGCTCTAGAGAGCTAATTGACTGTGCTTCTGAAGCCATCTTGTGACGAATTTGTGATCTAGGAAAATGCGACAGACATATAGAACAGAACGAAGTTAAGAGCCCTTATGTGTATCAATGTATCACCACAGTGATGAGTCAGTGGTAGTTTTGCTGCAGCCTAAAAAGTCCACGCTAATTCGTATGAAATCTTATCTACGGGCGGAAAGGCTCGGGGTAACTGTTTTGCGCGCCAATTAAAGTCCAGATCATGCAAGATAACATACAACACAATAGCTTGAAAGCTTTCAACGACTAATGAACACCGAGCAGCCCAAGAGGCTCTCCTAATATACTAAGAATCCTTCGTCCTCAGAACAGTTTTTTCTCACAACACCGGACTAGTAAGATGGGTTTGTTTGTGGACCAAAACCGACGCGTCGTCTGTGACTCATCCTCGCAGGGATAAAGGTTATCAAATGATTTTCACGGAGCGGTCGCAACAAGACCACCATAACCATGGGTTTGCGACCAATGGAGGAAATATTTAGAATACCCAATTAACTATCAGGGAGACGTGTCTCTTTATCGTAGATACACCATTAAGCGATCTTAGAGTAAGCAATAAACACTCATTGGCCCAGGAGTACCTCTTATAGCAGCCCGGTATATATATACAATCAGAGATTCGGGGAATATCAAGGACGATTCAATACATTGCGTTTCAAAGTTTCACTCCTTTTGCTGGTACATTTCCCTAGCAAGCGGTGATAGCCTGCAATGATCTACCATGCGACTACATTTTGTGACGGCGAACTTCTCTAGATTGGGCTGGTTAGTTTTCTATATTGACAGCAATCTCCTGATTTATTGAATATAACCCGACCTTTTCGCGTATCTCGGCTTCCGATCGTGTGTACCTCCGGTTATATGAGAGAAAGAAAAGCCAGTTTCTGAATGGGCTCACTTTAACTCATTAACAGATGCAGGATTCGGCTTGCAAGGGTAAGTGCTTCGCAGTGCTGGTCCAATTCTGCATCTATTCATCGGTTAAAGTATGATGTCATGCAAGATGAAAGTTTTAATGTATTTCTCAGGCAGTCAACAGGTGCCACATCGGTCGGTCAAAGCGACTGATGTCTGCTTATGCTACAGCACGTGCTGCTTTAATCTAATCTTTTTCAGGGTCCAATTAGCCAGACACACGGCAATCCAATTTTATATAGCCTATTCCCTATATTTCGCGTTCGCTTGGGTACGAGGCTGCATAAATTCGTGTTTCAGGGACTCGGTGCTGATTCACAATCTAATCTCCGACCGCCGATGCCGAGAATCGGGACACGGACACATCACACTCATGGGGAAATCGCACTGCAGATCAGATAACAATGCCAAGAGATTAAACGAGAAGTGGAAGTCTGGGCATGGGCTGTCTGAGGTCAATATTCGCTCAGGGGATTTGGAGGTTTAATTGTCTCTCGCCAAATCCTCCCCTCCGTGACCATTCAGGTAAGGAGCAGTCGGGACCACCCGCCGTTGATGGTTGGATGTCCAGGACAGTTTTAGGTAAACGAAGCCAGGGCTTTGTGTTCATCGAGTGCCCCGTGAATACGTGCAAAGGCTTTTTGGATGCTTTAGCCCCCGGCACTATCCGTCTGAGGGTCCTTGCACCTTATACGCTTCTATCACGTTTCCACACTGAGAGTCAAATTTGCAACCAGATCCTTCCCAATTTGATACTCTTAGAAGACCCCCAAAGTAGTCGTGTCTTCCGGTAACTTTCTGTGGCGATGCTGGGACCTCCAGGATACTACAAATTGCAGGCAATGAAAACATTAATAACCACGCACAATAACCTATGTGATAAGGAGTATAACAAGGGTTCTGCCATAACATCAGGTGTTGGCAAAAAGGAACCCGAAGGACAACATCGAAAAGTGTGATCATATTCACCCACTGGTCCGAACTTTGGAACATCCCAATAATGAGTATTGGGCTCGTTGTTGCGTAATGGCAGACGAGGATGTTGTGGTAGACGACAAAGGAATTTCCCACATCCTAGCACTGGGGAATACGGCCACCGGAAATGTCACCATGATGCTGGGATCAAATATGGAGATAGGTGGGAAACGCTAAGATGAAGGCAAGGCTGGCTTGCTGGTAATGTCTGATCTCAGAAACAATGCTGCTGGACTGGGTCTTCGAAGGTAATACTAGAAGTCGGGTGAAACCGAGTAAAACCTAACATTGTTCACATGAGGTATGGAGTAATAACAATCAACTGTCCTAATGGGCCTTTCTTGATGAGCCTTGGTAGGAAGATTGTGAGACATATAAAAGCAAGCATGCTACCTGGGTACAGACTCTTAGCCTTGGTCTACTCTATACCTACTGATCTACCAGCATCCCGAAACAGAGCCATTGCTAGTTTTTACAAACGAAATGGATGGAAGAGAAGTTTCTCATACCGTTGGTGTCAACCATGGCGAGACTGTCGAGCGTCGCTCACCCATAGCGTCTCCTGACAGCACCAGGACATGCACCGCGGCACTAGCGGGAGGAGTACCTACTTCGACCGACGTTATGATTGGTTTGGATCTTATTGAGCAAAACCCCAATGAACCGCAGCTGATGGATACCAATGTGCTCTCAGATGTCTATGGTTCTCCTACCCCTGCCGTACAGTTGAATACCAGTGTCCCGGCAGCTGAACAGGGTCACACAAACTTCGGAGTGACACCACAGCTCCATGCTCACCATCTTGCTCAACACTCATTTCACCCTGCGTCCCAATACAGGCAAGCCTTTCCAGAAGCAAAAATGCTGAATGGTGGTGTTTGTCAGTGCAAAGAGTCGAAACTTCTTAAGATGCTGCGAGACCCAGAACCTGCTTACGAACGTCATTGCTTTCGAGAGGAGATAGAAGCGAGACACGGCGGCATAAGACCTGATGATCTTCTGTTGACATCCCCCCCGCCTAGAAAATATAGATGCATACTTATGAGTTGTGACAGGGTGTTTGATGATGGAGATGAAATGGACGATCATTTTCAACTCGATCACAACTATCCCGACAATTGTGTTTGTCGGATCTGTCGCCATGCTTTTAGCAGCAGTTTCGAAAAATGTGTGCATGATTACCATCATCACAAGGGTGATGTTTGCATGTTTAGTCCTTGAAAGGCTCTAGAGAATTGAAGCTTAATTCTTTGGTATTTTATATTCTTCTGTTCTGTAGATGTCGTAGGTCTTGGATTGTTGGTTAGTCGTTCCGGGTATCCAACAATCCCTTCTCTTGAGGCGCGCTCTACAGCAAGCAACGAAAGCAAAAAAACGAACGAACGAATGGAACAAAAAAGATAAGTTATATTGAGCTATCTAGAAGAGCGAAACAAAGCAACGCGAAGAGGTGCTTTGTGTGGGAGGTCTGAGCGCAGCACGTGACTAGCCTACATGAATGCCTCAACACCTTCTCCTGGCTTCGAAATTGCTTGCTAGTGGAGTGGACCTAGGTCTACTCGGTAAACAATAGGACGGAAGATTTGACGAGAAAAGTTTAGAGAAACAGTCACAAATGCAACGACTACCCAATAAATGATAGTTGTCACGCAATGTATGTTGTGTATGGCATCAAGCCTATGATTTCGTGTAGCGCGCGCTCAGATCTCCATTTTTCGCAGTGTCAAATTTGAACCTTGAGTGTAAGGAACACTGTGTATTGGTCATTGGCTACTTGTCCCGATACACATTGTTATCTTCACTTGTCCGGCATATCCACCAGATGAACCCTAAGCAGATGGCCCAGATAGTAGGTACTTCCCGCCCCACAATTATCAGTGTAGATTATCTCACCCAATCTGAGAAAAAGCTCGTCTGCAACATATCTTCAAAATATATCATTCGGATTCTGACTACTCGAGGTGTCTGAAAAGCACGAGAGTAATTATACCAACCTCAGATGTGACGGTATGCTCTTCTCAATAACAGCGTGCAGAGACGAGATTTTCCGAAAAATGGAACCTTACTTCGTACACATGTGTTTTTGCTGGTAAATACCTATGTTAATCTTCAGTATCTTCGGGAATTGTAATTAATAACGGGGAGGATATTTCATGAAATGGCAGAATTGTCATATATTCCCTTCCAATGTAAATCTAGCTTCAATAGATGTAAGAATCACTGAATCTCAGTTTGCTCGTTACCCTAAGGAACATACCAACCGCACGTATACCTGGCATCGGGAATATCCCCAACCTGGTATTTGTTTAAGGGAAATTCCTAGAAGCCCCACGATGACCCTTTTATTGTACATGGGCCACCAAATATATAAGAGCCTACATGTCTGCTCGAATTGGCAAGATAAACTCTTCTAGTGCTACAACCGGTGATACGCTTTCTAGTTACGAGTCTCTGCAAGCAGAACCCTACCCCATTGACGAATATCCTCACCTGCCCAGTTGTATATTCAAGCGAAAATGCCTTCGTTTCTACCACTGTGGGACACAAAGTCTGAAGGCTCGCCTTACAACCCTGAGACCAACACACCTATTACCAATTGCCCAACCGAAGGCCAATGCGCTACCGATGAGAACGGAAGTCCCGCGAACCAACCAACTCCTGGTTATGATTTCGGAAGTGACGGGTCCCAACCTTTGATCCAAATCGAAGGAGAAGCCCCCCCTGGTGCCACTGCTACTGACAATGCTTCAGCACCACCGCCCACCACCACCGCTGACCTTGCTGAAACTCGGCACGGTGATGCGGGAGGATGGCCTAGGACGGCATCACTGATTGATGCACTTCCGAAAATCGAGACCAATTCTCCTGCAAACGAGCAAACTTCTGATATGGGAGGAACAAGGAGCCAAGTACCTACATCTGTTCTGTCGGTTAGTTCTAAACTATCACGCCCCTGTCTAATCCATACTGCCCCTCCACGCATACCATATGCGGGACCAGGTAGGCCCGAGGGCCCTGGTCTTTTCAGATTCTCGATGAGGGAAGAAAGTGACTATGTTCAACAGTTTCTGACCAACCAGGTACAGGCAGCGCAACACCCTCAAATCCGGCATCGCCGCGGTGCAGCGGTTCACAACGTCGATGCTGGAAATTTATTTGGGATGCCACGCCGTCAGGTGGAGCGGGTTGATTCCAGCGCGCTTCTCACTTCCGAGTCGTCTACCGCCTCCGAATTTCCAAGCGAGAACGATCCAACAACTCAAGCCCGTAATACAGAGGGTGGAGATGTATCCAGCCTTCAAGGGCCGCAAGACGAGTCAAGTGAGGCCCTGGATTCGGGTGCTTCGAGTGCATACTCTGCAACACCACTGCTACAGCTCGATGATACCAATGTCTGTGGAATTGCAGCTGGTAATACATCCGCCCCTCGGGTGGAACAGCTGGACTCACCTGAGTCTCAGACTACTGGTACATCTAGTGCTGAAGACGGATCATCATTGCTCCAACCTTTGTTCAAAGCCAAATCTACCTGGCCAGCATTTGAATCAACCCCGGCTTATTCTAATGACTTGAGCTGTCTTTCCATGCCGTTCGAACTAAGCCACAGTGAACGCTTGCCCGGGGCGTATCCTTCCGCTGATAGCCCAAATTCTGATGAGGAGCTTGGCTCTACTGGGAAAGAGCCCGCCACGAAGGCCCCGGAGAGCGCAGCTAAACAAGAGGATATAAATGCCTCTTTGTCGACACTTTCTTATATCCAGGACACCAGCAAACCTTCGGACCCTTCTCCAAATGCCTGGTATAGCACGACTGAAGAGGGCTCTGATCCATATCGCTTCAAAGTAAAATCGTACGCTCCAGAATCCGAGTTTGACTCCCGCAGTCAGTATTTCGATGCTCACAGTACCCTTGCTCGATCCTTGCCACAAACCGACCCCGAACCGTATGCACCTCTTCTGGGTACTGCAGCTCTTAGTCAGACAAGCCCTTCAAGCCAAGAGAGCGCCGACAGTCAGGCGACCGCCGCAGGTGCCTCTAAAAATCAGACCAGCGAGCTAGACAGAGGAAAGAGCTCGGCGCCTACTCGGAACGACGACGAGCTGAATATTGACGAGAGCAATCCAATTGAGTGTTTCCGCGACGAGATAACCCTCACAAACCAAGTGTACGTGGAAGACGATTCTCCTAGTGTCATATCCGAGAACCTCCAGAGAAGGAGCGATTGACTCGATACTAGAGACGAGTCTGATGACTGGTCCGTAGACGAGGAGGACGGGATGTTCTGCTACCCTCGTGATCTGATGGATCATGTCGAGCGTCTTCAACATTATGAACAACTTTGTCAGACGCACAGGGCTGCAGTTCGGAAGGTTTCACTGTATGTGACCATGTTTGTGTATTTGATGGTTTTCCTCATCGCGTATCATTGGATACTATTGACTGCCTAGAGTAACGTTGCTCGGGCGTACGCTCTTTCTACAATGCTTCCGCACCCCCAGTTTACGTATAATTTGCAAAAGAAATTAGCTATTGGATGTAGTGAACTTTCTGGTAGCCATAAAAGTGCCATCCGAATGTGACTAAACATGTTGCCAAACTGTCATACAATTTCGTGTAAATCTGTAGCAATTTCTCCTAGCCAGTTCACGTACAAGGCAGATCAGACTACTCTTCCATATTGTAATTGTCGGCTTGACCCCAGACTGTGCCGCCTTACACCTCAAAACACCGAGTGTTTGCGCCATTTTAGCCGTGTAGCAAGTCATATGTCAAGTGGATCTCATCGATCTGGGCTTCAAACCCCACCGGGAACGCCGTAGCCGGATACCGCATCGTAGCGTAGGAATTCACTGTTATGGATGCCCTGATGGCTAGAAGGCTAGGAGATATCGAACTTGGTTGTAATCGGTCGTCCGATTGGTTTATGGATTTGCCATTATATTTGTCACAAGAAGAACCTGGCCCCTCAGAAAGGTTTTGGCTGTTGGTGGAAGGATACGCTTCCGGCAGGCGTTCACTGTAGCCTAGTTCAAGTGGCATAGCTAGCGAGGTCACAGAGAGAGATAAGTCCCCACATGACATAAACCCACAGTCTTCACGCACTCGAATCCAAAGATCTCCCATGCAATCAATCGTGTCTGTCTTTATAAACAAGAAATAGAAAAGGAGAAACATCTAAAGCGCCATCAGAGGTTTGGGGATGATCATGTGTCCATGTGTAACCATGCTGGTTTCTCTCTCTCATCCTACCCCGCTAGATCGTGACACCAAGTATCCTTATGGCCGTCATTCATGCTCATTTCCCTTCTTATTGCCAGTAATACCCTCAAAGCTTCACCACAATGGGTGGTTCCGCCTTCGGGAAAAGTGAAAGAACACATTGACAAGCGAGTTTTAGCGGCGAAGAAGCGTTAGAACGGAGTGGTACTCAAGCCACAATAGCAATGGAGTATAGAACCCTTTGTCAGTGTGAAACGAACATGTTGTGTGGCCTTTCTCACCTCAGTGATCAACAACCACTAAAAGCAGGAACCTGAAAGCACTCAAGACCCCTATTCTGACGCATTCGCATCATTCGGATCCCCGTGTGCCTTTCTGCGATGCGTCATCATGTTATCCTTGCGAGTGTACGTTCTATGGCACTCTGTACACTGGACAGGTGTCTTGTTATGGACGGTAGACATGTGTCGGTTGAGGGACCGAACGATGTTCGACAACCTGCCTCCGGGCACCTCACCCTTCTGGGGGAAGTCAGTATTTATTTCGGACATGAAGACGTGGTTCATACGCTGGTTCATGGCTTGTTTCATGGTGCCCCCCCTGCGAGGGAGACACGGATTGCAAGCCATTGGTGGGATTCTGATGGGCGACATCGTCCATAGGATGGTTGTCGGTTGTTTCAGGAACGGCACTCTGACCAATGCAGGCACTCGCGGCCAAATCAGGGGTACACGAGACGGCGCCCTCCTCATGATCGTCGATATTCCCCGGCGAGAGAGATTCAGATTGGAAGGCCGGGGTGGAATCCTCATGGGCGACCTCGTCCATAGGATAATCATCCTTTGTTTCAGCATAGGCACTCGGATCAATGCAGGCGCTCATGGGGCAGTCCGAGGTATATGAGCTGGTACTGGTACACTCGTCATAATCGTGAATCGTGCCAAAGGGTAGCACAAGGGGATTCGGAGTGCCGGGACCGCTGAAGGTCCTGTCCGGGCTAATCCCAGGGAGGGACCAAGAAGTGGTAGTGTGGGCACTGCTGTGATCAATATTGGTTGTGCCGTTATGATCGAACTCCTGATCATCAGCACCACTAGCGGTGGTCGCAAAAGGATCGAATTTCGGTGCTACGACCCGGTCTATGTAGTCTTGACAAGGAGAGGTGTCCCCGTCCGGATGAGGCATTGTGGGTGGCCTCAGATCGCCTGATCTGAAGGTAGGGCAAGCAGAGCTTCACGACCAATGACTAGATCCGCTGCCAGGAATATTGAGTGATATTGAGAAAGAATGAGGAGTATTGAGGCAAGGCGTCCTGTAGCCGGATGTTTGGCGCGGCTTGGGGTGGGGAAGGAATAGCTAGAAGCCTTCAAAATACCTAAGAGGTACGGCCAGTAGAAGCGGCTCGTAGCCTGTATATTTTTAGTGAGAATACTACGCCTTCGTCGTGCCTTGACTGGTACCTTCTCCGTCGTAGGCCAATCATGACGTCCCGCTCGACACTCTCGAAGGCGCGGAAGTCTCCGTTGCGCCTGAACATGAACTCTCTGTAGATTTCTTCCCGGACCGCCTGTCTTCCCTGGCGCAGTCCGACTTTCAGACGTTGAACCAAGATTGTATGGTTTGATACGTTCCAGGGCTGCCAAGGTTCGTTTTATCAACAACAGGCCTACCGAGCCGGGGGCGTGATGATCCGAGATCTTATCTCTTCATTAGATCTTCTGATGTAATCTTCATCTGCTTATGTGCGTGACCTTCGTCACACCCCAACTGACCCCTCCTCTCACTTCCGTTGTCAAACAGCACACCATCACCAAAGAGAATCTACAAGCATTGTGGCCTAGGACGTTGAGATACCTCATCAATGTCCTTGGTAGCTCTAACTGGCTAGTCCTTCCTGTTCAGGCGCAAGGCGCAGTGGACACCATCCGCGGGCCCCTCCGTCGATTACAGTCTCCAATCCTTGTTTAATACACGCCATATCGATCGATCTTGCGAAGGCAGACATTTGGACACGGAACCATGGAACGACGGGATTTTGATTCCAAGGCAGCACATCAAATGGCACCGGTCGCCGGATATCAGATAACAGACACTTATCGTGAACTTATCGGGATGGCTTCCATTGTTTGATGTCCGCACTACATTCTTATACTGCACGTTGGTGTATTGAGTGTGCCCCGCCTACCTGCACCGGCCCTGCATCCCCAAGCACGTGCTACTGCGGGGGCTCTGCTACTTAAGGCCGAGCAAACCAGAGCATCTCAGACGTACAAACAATTCAAATACGGGCAGTAAACATACTAACATCATCAGAAGGGCCGTTTAGGGTCTCCTGTTCCCCACAGCCACGAAGGATCCAAATCCTGGCTCCGATCAGACACGTGACACCACTACCATGGTGCGCACCCGCCTGGACGAACGGATCAGATCCTGCAAGCCCAGATGGGGTTACTGAGATATCGAAACCCAGAATCAATATTATCTACTTTACGTGCTGGCTTGTCCTTTGCAGAGAAGAGTATAGTAGGCTGCAACCAATAGTGGTAGCAGCACCTCCGCTGGACCATTGTATGGCATTGATTTTTTTTCCATCGCTATTACCAACCCCTTCCTGGCTTCATTTCCAACTTCGTTTATCTATTTACAGGGTTAACCTTAGAAAACCTGATCCACAACCTCTCCCCTCCCATAGTTCAGCACGGATATGCCCGGAACATTAGCTGGAACAATCGACCCCCACCCTTTGGTGGGTGGTTCCACCCGATGGGGATGGTCTCGTTGATACGATGGGAATAGATTCCGGTCCCTGTCAGATCGCAGGACTTCATACGGCCAACAACGGCCTTAGCTTCCATTAGCAATCAATTCTTGCTCTCTAATGCCTCTCAAAGCACACCAACAGGTCGAGTAAATGGGCATATGTGCCTCTACTAGTCAAAGAAGACATCAGTGCCAGCAGCACTCCGTAGGGTTGAGTCAAACCATGTAAACACCTCCAGCCTACTTAACCATCGGGCTATATCCCCCACGTGGCTCAACAGAGCCTCATAGTAGATGAGTGAAGACATAGCTTACAGCAAAAATCTCTGGAGTCATCACTAAGGCAATCAGCCAAGGGTACTCATTTAAAATGTCGATTACCCGACTTTCTTTACCTACCCCACTTACCTATTTGGGAATGCGTCGTTCGTGCACTTTCCTACCCCACCTACCTAATTCGGTCTTACGCCTGAAGGCGGTATTGTACTGCATTGGTAGTTCCTTCCAGAATCTTCGAGCATGGACTCATCCAATCCGAGCTATTTGGCCCTGTTCAAAACAGACACCAGCCACATACTACTAGCCTGCAGTCAATAGGTAAGCCCCAGCGGATGCTCCCTGCGAGTTACGCAGGCGATTCCGCCGTGTTCAGGCCCGTGTATGGAGGCAGAACACAGTTCGTGTAAGCCTTTCTTCCTACTTCAGTTGCAGAGATTTACAATACCCGACAAATCTATCCGAATGCTGCGAGATTCGAACGAAGCTATCCTGCATCAGTATCAGAAATTACTGCCAATGTCTCATTGATGACATGCCTCTTCCCAAAGCTGCTACGCAGGAATCAGTGCTCCAGATCACTGTGATAATATTGATTCGGAGTCCGAATGAGTCAAAACTCTGGCACAGGAACTGACGTTATTTTGTCCTTTCTTTCCCGGCAGAATATCCGTAGGCGATTGCTATTTGGACTCTGTACCTAGCTAGACCGTAGTAGTAGCTGTGATGGTAGTTAAAGAGCAGAGAGTCTAGGTAGGGATCTCTCCTTGTAGAAAAGCTGCGCTGAATGATCTCAAGTTGCCATCTCATTGCAATTGCACGTAAACTTAAACGGAAGATCATTCAGGTAAATATAAATCTGCTTGAACAAGTGTCTGGACTTAGGCTTTATGTAAGTACGTAGAATTTTAGTCTATTCAAACGAGCTGGAGACTACCTGTGGCTCGTTAATTCTGTGAGATGCATACATTTCAAAGAGAGAAGGCTAGACAAGGGGGGCAGTGAGCAGAGAGACATGTAGGAATAACCAGGTATCCGAGCTGAGTGAGTACTGTGCTGCATGCATAGGCCAAGACATCTCATACTCGGTCTTGGATGTATGCCTGAGTCTTTTTCGCGGTAACAGGGCGTGGAATTGATCTGCTGGCTCCATATCCATGGCGTTGCCGCTGAGGGTCAGTTGAAGCTACGCGGAATGGAAACCCCAAAAGAGCCTGGCTTGTATTCCTGCAAGCCAGAAGATATGATCTGGATGAACGGCAGTCTCCGTACAATATAAGCAGATTTCATAACTGGCAAATTCCGACGTACTAACCCTTTTCGCCGCAAAGACCACGAGGATTCATACTGTAGAAGGAAGTTCCCGATATACTAAGCCCTATCAACCGTTATATAACCCCCCCGCTGCTTGACTGTGTTGTTGGCTATCCTCATATTCATCCATAGAGCTACAGATCGCAGCACTGACGTTATTCATGTCTCATAATACACCATATTACTATCATTCTATCAAAAACAGCAGTACATGGAGATTTGGGCGTGAATTGCAAGGTCAAATTTACTTTAGCATCTGTCATAAAGGGGATCAATGATCAGGATCTACGAAAAGGGCCGGAATCATGACCGCATCAAGTATAACTGGACTATGCCTTTGCGAAAGACCTCCAATATATTCTGTGTGGCAAATGACCTACTCAAAAGAATCAACAGCCTTGATCTGATGTTTTAGAGAGCTCCTTCGCGATTGATTCTCTCTATCCCCACAGACACGGGATGATGGCTGAGGTCTTGGTCTTCGTCCGACCTGAAAGTGCGGTCGGTTCTCTGACAAGGATGGGAAAACCCTCTTCCACCGGTGCCTCAATGAACGAAGCACTGAGCTAGCATTCTCATATACACACGCAAGAGAATGGCAGCAGTTATCGTTGTCGTCGAAGAAGCCACTGAAAACATTGATTAAGCGTTATGTTCAGCATCTTTAATTTTCTTTATATTAACTTCATAGCCGTCCGTCATACTCCTTCATACTTCGGCCTAACAGCACTTCACCGTACATTATGTCTTTTATATATACTTATCGTTTCCTTCTGGGTCTTGGGACAATACCACATTCTGCCACAATGTTCTTCTCTCGGAGTCCGGATAGAAGCGAACTACCAAGGCAACCGGTTGCTTGAACCCAGAGGCGCATCATGTTTACAATATCGCAAATACCCCTTCACACATCAATGCCAATGCCCATAGGTAGACATGAGCTCTAAACATAAGAGCAAAGACGACTTATGGTCGGCGGTGTGGAGCAACCTATAGACCAAAGAGAGCCAAATCATGTTGTTATAGAAAGAGAGAACGCAAGACTTGGGGAATGAAGGCGTGATGATGTAACAATCACTGCCAACATCTGGGCAGAAAGCGACTCCAACAAAGACGTAGCTGTCCTGTTTCAACGTCAGTACAGTCCATGTGGGGTCGGTGGTGTGCTATATAACTAACCGGAAGCTGATGTCTGATGTATCCGTTGGCCTATTCTATTCCTTGAACGCCTTGCTTCGCGTTATGGGGCCGTACTTTCCATATCAGCTTATATGAGTCACAGATAAAACGAAATTTTCTATGACGATACAAAGATGCGAAAAACCCGCCACGGCTAGAATAGGGGAAGAGGACAAGGTCGGATTGTGACTTTCTGAGCGCTCTGAGGGAGACACATGTGGGCTCGAATGATTACCCTCTGAAATTAATTGGAATGTCTACTCTAGTGCTCGAAGGTCTCTCGCAACTACCGCCCGTTAAGTATATTGCGCTTTTCGTATACTGGTGGCAGGATTTCCGTATAAGTTCTTTGATGGGAAACAATAACAGCATTGTTATGCAGTAGCCATGAAGCAACCATTTTCAAGGACTGCCAAGTGCTGTAATGGAGGATAGTTATAATCCAGGTCCAGATGAACGCGCTTCGTGGACACAGAACACACCTGGAGGTGGTTCGCTAGACCAACGGATTTGCTCTTGTCATGTCGATGGAAGGTTCCATAGAGCGACTTCTCCATCTTTCTACATGAGCAGCAACACAGTCATGATTTACTTTGTCAGTGATGCTCGACTCGGGAGATTATTTTACAACATCTTAAGGAACTGATAATATCTGGGACCATACATGGGGTTGGAAGATGACGAACATGATAGAGGTGCACGCGATTATCACTCTAGTCACATTCGAGCTTAGGGAGAAGATTTGCAAGCAGAGGAAATATGTTCTTAGATTAAATAGTACGCATGAGCGTGAAACTGCCGTTACATGGCCAATTATAGTGCAGATATGCCCTTGTATCGAATGAACGGTGAATAAATTGGAACCAAATATAAAATTATAATTGCTATGCAAGATGTAAGATTGTCTATATTGTAGCCTCTTTTCGCTATCCCTCACACCTTTTTTTTTTTTTTCGCTGTACCGCAAGACCTATAGTTTGTCGACGTGTCTTCGCGTCCTCCTTGGTCTTTTCAGGTTACCTGGAAAATTAAGGTAGATCAACAGTTTTAATCAGAATACAAACGGCTTAGATACGCTGAACACCATTAAGATACCTACTATCGATAGTAATCCATTGATCCAAAAGAACCAAATACATATAGCATATCAAAGTAATATCAAGAGACATAGAACAAACGCATCCCCATCCCTACCGGAGATTTATCCATCCCTCAGAAGATAACCTTGGAACCGATCTCGGCTAAGTGGGCCGGTCCGAGCTCGGACCGCGTGGGTTTCCATCCGTGGGTCCGGAGACTTTAAATCTACGAGCAGACCTAAAAGCAATGTTATGCTGAAATTTTCGATATCTTCGATCATCCCGACGCCTTCCTTCTGAGTCTTCATGAGTGAAGAAGTTCGGATTTTCTTGGCGACCGGTAAGGCTAGCCGGTGGGTCGGATCCAGATGAACTAATACTAGGTAGTAGCCCTTCCATTCCATGGACCTCATGTAAGCGCGCTCAGACCAATCAGGGTCCGACGCGACGACGACCAACAAAGCAAAAACGACCGATCAAGCCAATAACAAGCTGTTGCATGGATACTCAGTAACTGACGTGTCCAGGCACAGGGCAACTGCCTTGGACACGCACAAGGCACTGGGCTCACTAGCCACATTGGCTGCATGGCCACACTTCCCGTCACGAATTTCCCCCCGTGGGATGGTTCTGGGATTTCTAATGGGGTCCAGCCGTTCCCATGTCTTTCTGTGGAGGTTCTACGTTGTGTAGCATACGTGGCTCGGGTGCAGTGAACTGCCAGTACATTAGACTCCCACATAATTCGCAGGGGCACTAGGTATGCTTATACTCTATCGGTCGGCGGGACGATCATATACCCGACCGACAATGAAACCCGGCTTGCAGAAGTTCCACACTTCGATGCGGACTTTATGTCACTTCAATAATTCCGATCAATTCTAAAACAAGGGGTATTATGACAAAGCTACCGCAGATTAAAGGCCCCGTCTAAGTACACTGATACAACACAACAAGAATAACCACAGATGCCCGAAATAAATATATGCTAAAAGGTATAGTTGGAAGCGCCAAAAAGAAAAGGAATAAATAGAGTAGGTCACCGAAATTTGGAAAACGCGAAAACGACACAGGTAACTGTCAAATGGAAATCTCGCTCCGCAAAGGACAGAAGCAGGATGCTTCACTTGAATCGATGGGTTCGCAACTGATGCTCCACGAGGTTGTCCTTCCGATTGAACGTGTGATCGCAGGCCTCACACACATAGGAAGCAGGAAACACATGAATGGTCTTGATGTGTCTGCTTAAGTCTGCCCATCTATTGAAAGTTGGTCTGGCCGTGCAATTCACCCAGTCGCACCGGAGAGGGGTATTCCTGCTTGGTTGTTAGCTGGACGTATGTCAGACTTTAAATGGAGTGCCAGGGGAGTCAATATACCCTTTTACGGGATTGTTGTCCGGTCTGCTCAATGGTGTCATTACTCCTGGGACGGCGAATTTATTCCATGGAATAGCTTCCTGTTGTATGCCGGCTTGGTAATGTTGGTCCCGGGGCGCGAGACCTGGCTGGACCGCGGTAACGAAATCCCAGTTTTCCACGGCATTCGGCATATTGTACTCGCTTCCAGCATTCCATGGGTACTGGCACGGAAATTCGAGCAAGCGACCACCATTCAGATGCCTCGGGTCGATGTATGCCTGGGCCTGATGATGAGGAGGTAGAGCGGCCTGGTTTAACAAATCGCCTGAAGGAGCGATATCGAAGGAGGTAGAATTTGGAACGCATGGAATTGTCTCAATGATACGTTTTTCATTGTTGTCCCTTGGCCCTGTGGTCTGTCGAGTGGCAGTATGAGAAGCGTTTGGGTGGCCCGACATCGTGGAAGATATCAACAAGAAAGTTTATCGGGTTGCAGGGTCGAGATTATATGAACAGGTGTATTAAGAGATGGAGTAGGCGGTCAAGAAATAGAAATATCGTCAGTGAGTAGAGAGAAGCAATGGTTTTATTTTTGGGAGAGGCCATGAGGAAGGATTTTATATCACTTTGTAGAGAGGGCTCAAGAAACGATTACTTTAATCAACACTTAGTGACGGATGATAATCATCCCTGCTGCAAGTGCCGTAGCACAGCCACAATTTACCGGCGGGGTGGGGACACATTCATCCTCATAGGTAGATAGGTCCCTGACGAAAATTGGTCGAAAATTCGACACCTAGTAAGCAGAATGCGACCGTCTCCAGACCGCCCGATTTAGCCCAAGGCGGCAAGTTTCATCAGAACAAACAAGAAGGGAACTAGATCGAAGATCTCATCCGATACACATGGGGATTTCGCCATGTTGATTTTCCACATTTTATTGTCAGGAACGCCGCACCAACTGCGGGGATTCAGAACATTACAGAGTTGACTGTCTCTTCTTCGCAGTCCCCTGAGAGTGCGCGCTCGGTTTTGTGGAGGTGGAATGATTAAATAAACAAGTAGATACACGTCCAAAGTGGGGGAAAAAGTGGAAAAAAAAAGTGGGTCTCCGCCTGGTGGTAAGGCATGTAACTGACCCGACTGATATGCTTGGCCGTACTTAACCGGAAGGTGCGTAATCCGGTCAAACGCAGTGTGAAGCTCGAGTCAGAGGGGGGAAAAGCGATCGTCCTTTGATCTACGAAAGTAGTTTAGCTTCCCTGGTTCTCCGGTAATTTGACTCTCTGACTGGGGTCTAGAACCACAGATTCGGTTTTATGCTATCATGTCATTGTTTTCCCGCAAGTCTATTGCAATCAGTCGGAACACATTGGATCCACTACGAACAGTACTCCTCATCACGTGTCAAGCCTTACCACGACCGCGTATAGGGCAAGGGAAACAGCAGATGCAATAGCAGATAAACACGCAGGGTGACCTATCCATTTCATTATCATCACAAGAAGTACGAGTTTGGTGTAGACATAATATCGCAATGTTGTTCATCTAAAGCATTCGTATTCTGGCGCATACACTTCTAGCATATAAGATGGGCCCGAAGATGAGGGAAGAAGGGCTACCGCCAAGCCAGCCTTTGCTCATGCCAGCCGGACCCTGTCGCCTACCTTGGAAGGTAACTAACTAACTAAGAAAGATTTGTTGCCCTGAAAACAAGGCTGAGAGTTTTGAGCCGGCAGAATCGTACCGCCTATAAATCAAAAACTATAGTTCCAACTTGAGGAGGCGGTAACTATGGCATCTCAGGCAGCGATTTTATGCCTCGGGCAGCAAAGTGTCTCTGTCATAAAGGCGGTGGGTCTCCCCCTTTACGTAGTAAAAACAAGCCTTAGCTCCAACTGTGGGCGGTCGCCTACCCGAGAGGTATAATGCCTACAATTTAACGAAACACAGAACGAAGACCCCGGAATAGCATTAGCGTATGATCGATTAGATCTGCTGGAACCGACTATGCTAAGGAAAAATTATGAGACAGATCAAAGACAAACGTGTGGTAATGCAAAGTCTGACCGTATCATATCATATTTAACTGGATAGTACTCCATGGCTCATTTGCCATGTGAGTTCCACATACCTTAAAATCAATCAGAAACTCAATCTGCTTTAAATTCAAACACCAAGCTTTATCCTCATGAGCTTTTGTTCACATTATGCCATTTCATGATCTAGATATATACTTGAAGCACCAGTTTCAATCCCATAAATGTCGAGGATATTCCATTTTCTATAGTATCAATCCCTACTCCTCCTCCATTTTCATATGATCCGCATAAAGTCCTTTCTGCTTCTTCGTATTATACTGCACCTCCCCCTCATAGATCCAATACGCCGGGGGCTCCTGACCAGACTCCCCGGTCCACAAGATGGATACTTGAGGATGGCCGGTACACCAACCACCTCCTCGCCCGTATTAGCCACCAGCCGATCACCACAATGTTCGATATGGTCATAGGCCGCCGTATAACTATCCAACACCCCCAGGTTTCCGGCGTGAACTGCCCGCGCCATACGCCGCCACATGAAGGCACAATGTGTCACATGGTACCAATGGTCGACGTAGACGTATTCCCAGTCACCGTCAAGCACCTCGGACTTAGAAAGATGATGCTTGCCCCATGGGTCTGTAGTCCGAGTCCAATTCCTCTCGGCGAGGAACTCCTCAGTCAACTCCTTGTCGTAGCAGGCTGGACGTACCCAGCTCATGGCTAGGAGGTCTAGTACGCAGCCGAGGGATCGGGCCTCAGCCGGGGAGGCACCACATTGTAATTCGGTGATTTTGTGTGGTGTTGAATTTGGAAAGAAGGGTGAGGTCGGAGAAGGAGATGAAGAAGAAGAAGAAGACGATGATGATGATGATGATGATGAAGGAATGGCGAATGTGGGCACGCGGTATCCCAGCAGGGCAAAAACACCACCGAGGAAGGAGGCTGCCACGACTAAAAGGGTGAGAGCGACGATTTTTGACAGCGCTCTAGTTTTGCTGGTTTCCCTTGTGTACGTAGGCGGGCATCTGGTATCTTGCGTGGCAGTGATGCCCGCCTTCTCTTCTTCTTTGAGTAGAGTGTAAGACATGCTGGGATCGGAAACGCGAATGTCCGTGTGTAGAACGCGACCTTCTTCTTGCTTTAAATGACCATAAGCTGCGAAGAGATATGATGGCTGGCCTGTACTGCGGTTCAGGCAAAGTTTAACTCAGTGGCAAAGGCATTGGTTTTTCTCTTTCCCCTTCATTTGGGGATCGACAAGAGTATATATCTATCTTGCCATTTTGCTGAGTGAATAAGAAATCAATTACATTACGCCATCGAATGGAGAGTTAAAATGATAGGAGCAGGGGAAAGAAACAAAAAAAAGGCAACTGAGAAAGGGATAAAAAGCGGGATGAGGGAGAAGCTGAAGATCGGCGCGACTCAGTACTCCGCCAAACTCACCCTTTTACAGATCTCCAGGGCCCACCAGGACAAGAACTCATTCTTAAAAAAGTTTGTGTCTTGCTTTTTCCCTGTCCCTACGTATGGCAAGTGACAGCTCAGTCACCAGTCTTGAGTTGACAAGTATAATGAAGCACTGCTTGTGTTGAGTGGGAGATGTCTGATCTTGACGGAATATAGATACTCGGAACAATTGTTGTAGACAGATAACGGAGAATTGTGGAAGTTTTGGCCATGCGGAAGTTAGAAGCGCAGGTACCCTTCAATCTCGCATCCGGCGGTGCGGAGATCAGAGGCGAACACGGCTACCCTCGACAATGAGGACCTAATGTACAGTGCTACTGGCGATGAGGGGTTTCCCAATCTCCGCGCCCCCTGGAGAGGTGGCAAAACGGAGAGATCAACAGAGGAGACAGCGAGCAAAGACAACGCTGACTTTTGGGGACCCAGTGGTGGATATGGTGGATATGGCGATTCCAACGGGCAAGGCCGCTTCTATTAGATAGCTGGGAACAATATCTCGTTGGTTGTCGGTTAGAGAACACGATCAATAACAGGAGGCAGTATGGAGTTTATGATATAGCCATGTAGCTCGTTCATGTTTCAAGAATTCTTCTATTCATGGCGTACGGCATTACACCATTTTGGCAATATGACACTATCAGAATATAAATTTAATTCTCACTGATAGGCCATCACTAATTATCTATATTGTGGAGTTATGAACTGACGTGGATGTGTTGACGTAACTCATCAAGGTTCAGGCATCGTCTGCGATAGCTTTGAACCACTATGACCTAGAACTTGGGGTAGTTAGGTGTTTACCAAATATTGATTTACTAATGAGAATGTATACAAAAGACCCGATTTGTAGTGACAAGATATATCACCGCCTATGTACTCCTAGGGTTTGTGTATCTAGACCTATTTTATTTATTTCGGTTTCGAAGTTCTCTAATTTTGAGTGGATTCATAGTTAAACCGTTCTGAATTGTATCGGTGTCCTTAATATCCACCCAGGCCACCCTGGGCGCCAGTCACAGCGGAATTTTCGGGGCCTTCTTTCAGACCAACTGGTTTAGCGTCGTTGCCGTTGTTAGGAGATATGCCCTGCCCATTCTTCGGGACAGCTGGCTCCGCCGTGCCCGTCTTTTCTTCTGTGGCCTTATTTTTGTGTCTCAAGCGGAGCTCTCTCTTCTTCTTCTTAACAGATCTTGTATCGTTGTCAAGTAGATCGCCAGAGTTGTCAAATACCATCATAAATTAGACCCCGAGGCAAAGGCAGAGCCAGGAACCGTTGGACACGATATCAGACAGACAGCCAGAAACCTCAATGCCGCCTGCAGTAGCTTATAGACAGATGTATAAACATTAGTTCCTTCTCCATACCACTGCATTCAAATTCGAACGATAGATCCTCTGTTCTTCGCCCAGATAGATACTATCTCGCAACTCAGAAACCCAGGATATGCCATAGTAGATGAGCATCATCTGGCCTGGTCAATGTCGACAAGCTTCTTTCAATCGTAGGTGGTGTACCAAACTCAGGAAGAATCTTCAACGGAGGAGCGGGCACGCCGCCATATATCCCGTTGTCTTTCCATATGATCTTATTCTAGTCAGTACACAATTTGCCTCCGAGCACCCCAACCTCCTGGTGAAAGTCAGTATTTATCTCGGACAGGAAGAGCGGGGTCATACGCTGGTTTACGGCTTGTTCCATGGTGCTGTGTCTGTGAGGCAGACACTGATTGGAAGCCATTGGTGGAATCCTCTTGGATAGACTAGTTCAGAGAATGGTTGTCGGTTGTTTCAGAGACAATCGGGTCAATGCAAGGACCAGTTATAAGGATGATCGACGTAGGAAGAGTTTTGATGCACCCTGTTGCTGTTTATCACCCGTTATATATTAAGTGACGACATATGGATTATACAGAATGATTCTTCCGGCAACCGATGTTGCGCGAAGTCATCTTTCCTGTTAGCCGTCTTTTCACCACCCCCGATAAGCTTTTGAGAATGATAGAGATACCTTGCATCCCTGACCCTTCCCAACAGCCGAAGACTGATCTAGACCGGTAGACTGTGCAATCATAGATTAGGTCGCACATCTTTGAAGTGGTGACCAAGCACCAGACACCACTGTGATTGCAAAGAGAAGATAACCAGCTAAATCCTCTCATTCCAGGAAGAGGTTGAGATCTGTTGTGCTGCTGGTTACACTTGGAAAGGCGACACCCTTGCTGGACATGAAGCGTCATTACATGTGTAGATTTGTTGACGTCCTATTATGATGACTGAACGATAGGACTAAGTGACAATAGTGGTATCAAGCGAACCAGTGTGTGCACAGCCAATGTTCTGAGGCTGACAGACATGTTAGAGATTTGACAGTCCCAAGGGACGTAGAATTGACAACATAATTCGAAGAATTGCTGTGAGAAAAGGGTTTCAAGATAGCAGCTTGACAGGTAGGTTCCAGGTTGAAAAGACACAACTTAGTATTTGTATAATCAAGCCTTTGCGGGAAAGCCAAGAATTGCAAAGTTTGCAGTTTGCCATAATTGGACTGTTCGGGTTGACGGCGGGTGCCCTGCGGGAGAGATATTGCGGACCCACAGGTTTGGCGCATACAGGGGATATGATGGGCTGTACTCTATATTCATGAGTTTGATAATATCGGAAAGGGAGTAGAGGGCTTCCAAATGGGTATGCAATGTAAATCATTGCACACAGTCTCTTTTGTCTCACTCCCTGTAGACCCTGACCCTTGGTCGCACCCGACACAGAAGGGCAAGGAACTCATAGTTGAAGCAATGCATGAAAGGGGTACCAGATGGGACCAACCACAACGGATATACATATCGGCCCTTCTCATACAATGGCAGTAGTTGCTTCCATCCGTGGAATGGAAAGCCGCATATATTGTTGTAGAGGAAAAGATAGAAGGGATATTATCAGCTCGGCCTTCGTGATGATCAGTAGCTGTGGCTAGCCAGCCCACCCTTAGGCGGTGGTGTCGAGATATTCGTATAGGAATCGGCAAGGCCATGTATTATACGGTTGTATCGGATTATATACTTTCATCATGAACTAGTGTTCATAAGGTTCAGACAGAAGGTAGAGCCTGGAGTCCCTTCCATCTCTGCCCCCATTAATGCGCCATTTTCCAGGTGAAATTGCTGGTTGAGGAATTTATCTCAGTGGATCTTGGCTGGTATTTATACCCTTCTCACCATTGTAGCAAAAAGAGACCCACCGGGGTTTTCCTATTTCTTGTAAATTGCAGTTCGTTCCAGGCCTGAATTTTTGACAACTCACTATGTCCTTTTCACGGAGACTACCGAGCTTCAAATCAGGTCCATTCAATTGCCAGAGGTAAATGTTGCTATTCCTGTCAACCGCTTGTTATCACATGCAAGTGTTGTTTGCTTTGCTACTTTGCGAATTAGGGAGCCTTCCAAACACATCAATCTGGACGCTCAGTGAAAGTCGGCAGCAGTGACAACCCTGATTGTCCGCAGCCTTGCGCAATCTCTCGTCGATGATTTGCGGCCCAGCTCATCGCTGAGATTCCCTGTGTATGTCCGAAATCGCTATTCATAAGCATTCCCAGAGTACAGCGCACATTACGTTTGTACCAGATGCAAGCATTTCACTTATCACAGTGTATGATCTGACGGTCTCATAAGTTCTTCCATTCTTCTAATGGTCCGACACTACAAAGCTTTCAGGCTTGTAAATTACAATGTGTATTGGTCGGATCTCGTCTGCGGGGGAAAAGAGTTCTAACTAGTGGTGGCGTAGATTTTTATTCCCAACGTTCTACACATAGCTGCTCTGCCAGAGTTGGTGACTTCACTAACTGTGTTGTGTGTTGTCTAGGATGTGCGACACTTCATCCCACGAACACATGCAGAAACAGTGACACGGAAGGATACCATTGTGATAAAGGCTTGTATAGTCCAATCGAACCGTCAACTAGTCGACATTGGGACCTGGCCTATCGGGGCTACATCCTTGTGCAATCTGTGCGCCGGGGAAACGCATGCATCTCGGAAATATGGCTAGCTGCGGTGTCACCCAACAGTCACCTCCTTTGTGACACCATACCAGGACGGCTAGTGACTTCGGACCGGTGACTGCATCCGTAATAAGCTCGTGACAGCAGTCAATGGTGCTCATATAGCTCTGATCAGCTTTATGAAAACAGAATGTCCCTTTCATAGCACCTCATACTTGGAGAAGTCGCCGGACTGGCGCTTGTTAGTCGATGTCGAAGTATTGAAGGTCACAATAAAGACCACTTCAGCAGACGCTGTAGCCAACTCGGAGACATGTCAACATCACCCCTGCTAACAGGGGCTGTTACAGCGGCTACGAGCTTGAGATTGGAGGTGAACCGAGAATTCTCATGGCAGTGGTGATTAAAACCCATATGGGATGTATTGATCACATGATCAGGATAGGTGACAGACGGGGCAGGTTTCCGGTCCACTTTGCAGAACCCTGCAGATCCCAGATGGCAGGCAAGGCGTCAAGAGCTTTGGGAATATTGTCGAACATTGTTCGTGAATATACCCCTTTCAGATAGTTGCTGAAAAAAGCTCTGTGCTCGGGATCCACGCTATCCGCTGCTGCAATGAAACATGACCATACAAATCCATGAGCACCCGGCTCCATGGGACCCATCTGACAAAGAAGCTGGCGCAGCTCTTCCAACATATGCCAGGAACTTTGATTCGTAGTGGCACGTTGAAGATAGATTTGTGCGCCTTTTGAGAAGACTTGTTTCACAAGTGACAATGTTCTGTGGTGGTGCGAATCAGCATTCACTCTCGATGCCATCCAGACACTTGGGTCAACAGGGTTTTTAAGTCTCTCGGCGCCTAGATCTGCGTTCAACAGTGGCTGTCCTAGGAATGCAAACATGTCCGTCTGCTTTGTTAGAAAATCTCTCAGCTCGGTATTTCCGACAGATTTCATGTTTTGGGCCAGAGTGAGGAGAGTCCGTAACAGGTGGCTATACTCGGAGCTGCCGGTAACGGTTTCCCCAACAAGTAGCACAATCAGAGTTGCCCAAGTCGATGGATTGAAGACGAGATCCGGTGAGCCAACCTGGGAATCACGTCGTAGCCGGGAAATTATTGCCGATCGGCGGGACTCGGTTGCCGCTCGACATGAGGGATGTCGGGAGCCAAGATGTTGTGCAGCAACAACGGCAACAGCCTGCTGTAGAAGGTTATCTTCCAAAGCCATGGGAAGAATGATGTCCCGGTAGCCATTCGATATATCGAGAACAACCATGACAGGCGCGACATATTCAGCGAAATAATCGAATGATTCGCGGGTTCTGTGATCGACCGGTGCGATCCACTGGCCGACAGCAAACTCCATTACTGAGGGTTGGCGGTCATCAGAGGGCGCCTCTCTAACCACTACTTGCTCTGAGCTAAAGACAATGTCCCGGCTTCCAGCAGACATTGACTGTGGAAGGTCTGTGCCACTTATAACGGAACCCCCATCTATGGCCAATCCATTCCGGTTCCGCTCCTTCCCGCTATTTCTGGGCTTCTGCCTTTTATTGACTCTATTCTGATCATCCTTCCACCGAATAGGACGAGAGTTATCTGAGGCTTCTTGGTATACCGTTTTGGGGTCGACATCAGGTATCGGGATCGTGCAGCCTTTTAGTTTTCCCCTAGTCGCTAGGCCGGGGCTGAAGCGAAAGCGACCCGATCCTGAGCACTCGATCCCTTTTTTCCGGCATTTGAAGCAGGTAGGTTCCCCTCTGTCGCAGACAATCCGGCGCTTCGAGCATTGAAAGCATCCTAGGGAGCAAAAACGGTTCAGTCTTGATCTGCTCGCATGGGACAAAGGTGGGCATACCTCGCGACTGGGAGTTACTACCGGAGTCCGTCGCGACCATGGGGACCCGCTCGACGACCATCAAGGCATGAACGCCATGCAAGTATGCGCGGATATTAGCTGCTGATGGCGCTATCCGATAGTGGGCTGATATGAGGAGAGTTGTGGAAACTTCAAGGACGCTGAAATGAACTCCGCGGATGTCCGATGGCCGCCCGGAGCGGAGCGGGTCTTTCCCTTCCGAGGTTCCCCGCACGTGTTTTGCCTCATCAGCCCTTCTTTCTTCACGGCATGTCTGTCGATGCTATACACTGCAGGGACTGAGGATGTTGCTTATCGCGAATTTAATTGACAATCCTGCAGTGTGAGCTAGTTTGGTAATAGTCTTTCGAAAAGTCGCATATTAGCAACACCGGGCTGTTCTTGTTGGACACGCCCCACCACGTGATCTGACAGCTATTCCGATAATCCGCCGATCTGAGCTTGACAGCACCAAGCATGAAGCCATCTCCCCCTCTCGGTTGTCTCCGATGCTTGGCCTCCCTTGTACCCAGTCATGGGCCTGTCAGGTGTCAATTGTGGGTTTCGGGACCGCAGCACGCATGTCAATGTCAAACAGAGAACCGTCTCGGATGCCAAGCAGCTGATACATGTCTCGACGGGGAGGACTCTATTCCCATCCTCCTGATGACCGTCATTGGTCGTGTTCAAATGGAAATCAAAATGAAGGGAGTTATGCGTGCCTCAGATTCGACACAATGGCCTTGTCGGATGACAGTCGCCGTGTGGTGCACTGGTCAACATTTCTCCGGGCGCTAATGCCCTGAGGGTTATCCCCGAGATGATGCCCGATACAATTACTCAAGACTCGGTTACTCTATTACAAGAGGGGGAAAGCGCAACACAATCACACCGACTGCATGAAGCAATCCCTAACTACCGCAATATATTCCAACCTATCTTCTATTCAATCCTCAACCTTTGACCCCTCCCCTGCGGACTCCGACGCACACCTTGCGTCTTATCTGCTGTGGGCCTGGCTTCGCACCAATCCACGGCCAGTGCTGACGCAACGCTCCCTATCAGCAATATCGGTGCCGGGCCCACACGGCGCTATTGTTCCTAGCGATCGTGTGGGAAGCCAGGTCTCGTCGCTATCAGGCAGCACTATACAGGCCCGCCTTGTCTTGTCAACCACTCGCATCGCGTCATTGCTAACCGCCACTCCGGAAGCTGCGAGCTTCCTTGGTCGACAACAGCGACATACTGCAATCCAGCGTATGTCTCTCATTTCTGCAGGTTTAATTGTAGCTAGATTGGTGGTCTAGTCCGACTACCGGATGTAATTTCCCAACATTATATAATGTCCCGAACGCACCCCTCTTCTGCATGAGATTTCTCTCCTGTCAGTCAAGCAATCACTTAGATCACTTCTCATTCAACTGCCGCCATGTATATCCCCATCGGTACCTTGGCCACTGCCTCGCTCCTCGCCGGGGCTGCTCTGGCTGCACCCACCCCCTCCCCGCTCAAGGCAAGAAACATCGTCCGCAGAAGCGGCAGCCACACCATTTACAAGCCCACTCCATTCACCGCGCCCAGTCAACACAGGGCCGCCTCCAAGTACCTCGAGCTGAGCAAGACCAAGTCCAAGGGGAACGTGAACCCTCGTAGCGCTGCGTATGTCACGCGCTCCACCAGCAGTGGCAGCTCCACCTTGATCTCCCTCTTCGAAGGCGAGGAGTTCGCTACCTCGATCACTATTGGTAGTGATTCGTTTGACGTTATCGTCGACACCGGTTCCAGTGATACCTGGGTTGTCAAAACCGGCTTCACATGTATTGACCTCGACACCGGCCGCGAGACCTCCGAGTCGAGCTGCGACTTTGGCTCTACCTGGACTGTCGACAGCTCCTTCGTGGAAATTGAGGGAGAAGAATTCGCTATCGAGTATGGCGATGGTGAGTACCTCTATGGAGTGATGGGTAACGAAACCGTCACCTTTGCCGATATCACTGTGGACCAAACCATCGGCGTGGTCACTGAGGCCGCCTGGGAGGGCGATGGAACCACCTCTGGCCTGACTGGTCTTGCGTACCCTGCCCTGTATGTACTCACCCTTGTGACTTGTGCACAAATATGCATCTAACGTCTACTAGTACGAGCGCCTACTCCACCAAGACCGACGAGCAAGTCGTCTACAGCAACATCATCACCACCATGTGGGAGGAGGGATTGATTGAACCTTATTTCAGTCTGGCCATTGAGCGCGATGTCTCCGGCGCCGCCGGCTATCTCGCTCTTGGGGGTCTGCCTCCTGTTGACTTTGTCGAAGACTTCACCAACACCTCCATCCTTGTCACCAACATTGAAGGCTACTCCAAGGCCTACGACTTCTACACCATCAACATTGACGCTGTCACTCTGAATGGCAAGAGCTTGACCAGCGCTGGTGGCGACAACATCCAGTACATTGTACGTTACTCACACACTCCCCTATTTATCAGACGCTAACCAATGCAGGTCGACTCTGGCACCACCCTGAACTACCTACCAACTTCCATCTCTCAGGAGATCAACGCCGCTTTCTCCCCTGCGGCGACTTACTCCGATGACGAAGGCGCCTACATCGTTGACTGCGACGCCACCCCTCCCACTCACGGCATCACCATCAACGGCAAGACCTTCTACATCAACCCCCTCGACATGATCCTCGATGCTGGCACCGATGACGAGGGCAACACCGTCTGCATCACCGGTATTGTTGACGGTGGCAGCGACACCTCAGAAGATCTCTACATCCTGGGCGACACCTTCCAGAAGAACGTGGTCACCGTGTTCGACATTGGCGCCACGGAGCTGAGATTCGCTGCTCGCGAGAACTACACCTCCAACGACACCTACTAGACATAGACTGCCTATATTTAATTACGTGTATAGTTATGTTGAATGTAGTATGAATTCATGTTCCAATAAACACCCTTCCAATCCCCTAATGCCTCACAACCGAGCCTTCACCTCATCCTTCTTCGTCCCCAACTCCTCCAACACCACCCTCGCAGCCCTCGTCCCCTCCTCAATCGCCCCATCAATAAAACTCCTCCACCCCAACGCCCAATCCGAATTCGCAAACACCACACCTCCATGCCTCTCCCTCAGCCCATCCAAACACTCACTCACCATCCCCGGCCTCGAGAAGAACCACGCGCCCTTCGCAAACTCATCCTTCACCCAATTATGAAACACCAACCGCTTCACGCCAAACTCCCCAGGCGCTAACTCCCCAACCGCCTTCAACGTCTCCCGCACGTCCTCATCGGGCTGGATATGATTCGCATCGGTCCCGAAACACACCAGATGAGTATTTCCCGCAGGGGTCGTCCCATCACCAATAGCATAGCACAGCTTGTTGAACGGGTACGCGATGCCGGTCCACGACCGCATATCCTTATTATCCACCTCTGCATGCACCTTGGTACACATATTCACATGCCCAGCCTGCATAGCAGAGACCTTTTCAGTAGCCAACGCAGGCGAGAACCGTATCGTAGAGAGAACATTAAGCGGAATAGTGCACACCACCCGCTTGGCAACGAACTCCCGTCCATCCCTCGCCGTTACTCTCACCCCCTTCCCACCCTTCTCATCAACCACACTCCCCACCGGACACGAGAACACATACCCCAACCTCCCCGTTCCCACCGCCTCCTCCCAAAACCTCCTCGCAAACGCACTCTGCCCCTCCGTAAACTTATAACTAATCAAACAATCCATACACCCCTGATACGTATATCCACTCATCGCCCACCAATGCAGAAACTCTCCAAACGAGCTATTCTCCATCCTCCCACCAGAGCAAAGCAAGATAAACGCCTCCAGAGAACTCCTCTCATTCAAGCTCAACTCATCCTTGATCTGCTCAATCCGCTCCGCATACGACATCTCATCATACTTCCTAAACTCCGGAACATGGAACATGTCATGCGGGAAGGGGAGGACGGTCCGTCCGTTGGCACCATCGACGTTAGTGAACTTGTGCAGCGCGGAGCGGAGGAGCTCGTCCTCGGCTTCGTGGGTCATGTAGGTTGATGAGGTGGGGTTGGTGCGCAGTTGGAAGTGGTTGACTCCGCGGCTGAAGTTGAAGGAGGGGGAGAGCGCGTTGTGCATCTTGTAGCGCGTGATTTCGCGCCATACGTGCGATTGGTGCCAGTGGACCCAGGTGCCGCCCATCTGGATTCAGGGTTAGTTGTGTGGGTTTGGAGTGGGAAAGGGGAGAGGGTACGTACCTCGTAGGGATAGCCGTCGATGTTGGAGGACCAGGAGCGCCCGCCGATGCGGTCTCGGGCTTCAAGGAGGAGGGTTTTGAAGCCTGCCCTTGTTAGTGTGGTTACCTTGTCTAGATGGATGGGATAGGGTAGGTACCTGCGACTGTCAAATCCCTTGTGGCAGTTAACCCGCAGTATCCACCACCGATGACGATGACGTCCCACGGTCCATCTTTATCCGTGTCCTTGATATTGGTAGGTGGTGAGATGACACCCAAAGAGGGAACGCCCTGCGTGAGTCCGGTCTCAGGTGTCCACTGGAATCCGTCTCGAGAGGTCATGTTGGAGATGGTGCTGCCGTAGAAGAGGGGATGAGTGAACTTGGTCGATACTTGCTGAGAGGTTTACGTCGGGTCCATCGTGGGCTTTTATATTACAGCATCGGAATCCATTCCGAAGCAATTTATCGATATCTGATCCTTGATTTGTCGAGATTTGACCGTTCTGCCACTCAGGATATGGTTCTCGGGGCCGGTAGAAAATATTTCCTGATTGGGTTAAAAAAGAGAGATTTTGGGTGGGGCTTGACCGTTGTTGGGGTGTACACCGCCCTCAGGATTTTTTTTAACGGTCCCCACACAGTAAGTACATTTGGAGTAATGGGTTGCTGGAAACCAGATAAATACACCCTGAAGGAGGAATGACGGTTTACTGGTATGTACTAATGCGCACTGTAGCAATGTTAAAGCTCATGAGCTCATGTTCAATCCTACCTATCATAATGAAACCATAGCACAGTGTTCTGCCGGCATAACGCTGCCAGTTTCCCCGCACATGGCACACCGCCATATTGCCGAGGGTGTGGCTTATCTTATCGGCTTATCGGCCTATCGTGTCCCGCAACAGTGGGAGAGAAATTGCCGTTTTCGGGTAATAACGAGAGAAAATGTTCATTGTCCGGAAATTATCAATGAAATAGGTGGAAGTTTGATCAAGAGGTTAGGTAAAGTTAACTTTTATTTGGGTTGGGTATTCTGCAGTGCTCTATCGAGTAGATGTGATATGTATGGTAGGTTTGTCTGAAGTCATTGTTGTGCTTGGCCGAGATATACATTTCTTCCCTGCTGCGGCTAGGTATTGACAATCAAAATTCTACTCGAGGGCAACTACTCTGTACTGTTTACTAGTTCAAATTAAAGTGTACTAGTTCGAAAAAAGTTCGTGCTCATAATATCATGCGTGAATTGCGGAAGACTCTTCCCTTTTGGATGCTCTTTATACTCAGTAACTCTATTACTATTCACGAAAGAAAAAGGCCCTGGGATGGCTTCAGATCAACATCAGCCTTCGGTTCGGCGGAAGAACTCCATAAATAATGAAACATCAATGTGAGCCTGTCACCGAGTTTTGAGAGGCTATCGTCATTGCTTTCATCATAATACTCAACGGTTTAAGCTCGCTCCGCTCCTGCGCGGCTGTTACGACGAAGTTGTTAAACCAAGACACCAAGTCGAGATCAGCTTCTGCATTCTCACACTCAGGAGACCCAATCATATTCATAGAGACTATGAATAATGGCACAAACTGATGAAGAAGGATAAGACTATCGGAACGAAGTACCAATCATCAGCATCATGATTTGTTGAATCTTATGTTGTAACATACCTGATACCCCAATAAGGGTGAGTAGAGGATGACATGATAGATCGGGACATTTGCAGACTCTTCCGTGCAATGTCGACCGTATGGTATGGTAGAAACTGGCTGTCTTGGTTACATTTCTTCGCTTGATAGAAAACAATGAGCATTTTGTAGCTGCTGAATAGAATGTCCACACAAAACCATGTATCCATGCGGTTTGTCGTCGTAGTGAGGAGTTCCTCCTGGGACTTGTCATTTTCCGGGCTGCTGAAGCTAACTCTTGAAGATTAACGTACCGGCGACCAGTCGGACATGATGGTTTGCACCTCGGCAATAAGACCGTCTATTGTCCTATCATACTGTGGAGTGTCCACGTCGGGCTCCGCATCAACCAGGTCCAGATATTTTATCAGAACCAACGTGAGACGCATAGAAGCAAAAAAGTGGATTTGTATGAAACGAGTAGATGCGTGGTCAACTCCTGTGATACTAGGATCCGGGAAATTCACCGTCCAGGACCCGTCGGTAATGAGCGCCGGTTTACCAAAGGACAGACGAAAGACACAGTCCGTTCGTAGCAAGTGCCAAAATTCAAAGCGCATTCTGTTCTTCTCAATTTCGCTTTCAGGGTTAGGGGGACCGCCAGGTCGAACGATCTGCTGGCTGGGGGTTGGTTGGTCGGCATCAACAGAGAAGTACCCGAGAGCTCGGGAAATTTTTACAGACTCGGCAACGATCCTCCAAGAGAGTTCACTGTTGCAAGCTTCAAGAGACATGGACATCTAAGCGCCACTTTAGTTCCTATTTCAGCTGACGAGTATCCGAGGTAGGACGCACCATAAAGAAGGCAGCGAACAAGTCTGCAGGCGTATCCTTAATCTGGGCCAGCCAGCTTTCCGTTAGATCCATAGAGGAGCGGCAAAGAAATTCCACGATGGCGCCTCTGTTGTGATAGGGATCCGGGTCTACCAAAAAGCCCTGGAAGAGAACATTGTAGTAGACAATTCGTATTGTCGGGTCGAGATGAACATGTGGGTTATGAAGCAGATCTGGGAGTGAAAGAATGAACTCCTTTTCAAAGGGAATTCGGAAACCCTCGAACTGGTATGTATCATAATATACTTGAGTTCATATTAGCACAATGTTTACTGTCCAGGTGTTGTAGGAACCACTGTACATTCTATCCATTTGTGTGCAGTTTCTTTGGTGATGGCGGGTGATGCCTTGGGCTTTTCGGTCTCTACATTCTCCAACTCCGAGATCTCCCGCATGGCGACCTCTATGGCCTGGATGCACTTTTCGTTCCCCCAGAAGCGCGACTCGACTGTCTTGAGGTGACAAAACACATTAGAACTGAGGAGTGACCTCATGTTCTCATCCTTTAGCCCTTTCAAGATAGTCTGAGCTACGCCCTGTGCTGCCGGTAGGGGAGACCCAACACTGCGGGGCAGAGCGCTTTGTGAGGTGTCATTATCTGAGGCGATAGACATTGAACGAGATGCATCTGCAGGCTGATCTAGATCTGAGTCAATCATACAGTGATCCTCCAGACGCTCCAGTCGTCTAAGGATCTCGGAGAGGATTTCTTTGTCATCTATTAGCCTAGTATGCCGACAGCTACGTTAGTAGCTTTCTCCATGCTTATAGCAAAGGAGGATAACCTTTTCCTGGCGGAGCGTGGTTTTCGCGGCAGATAAGTGCATTCTGCCCCGACGGCGTCGCATTTGTCGCATCTAGGGTCGACTCTATTGCAACGGATCTAATTCTCCATCAGATGGTGCATTGTTTGAACGTGCGGCTGACATGATACCTTCTTTTGCTGACAGCGGCGGCACTAAACTGTTGTCAGTATAGTTGGACAACCTCAGGCTAGCTGCAGGAAGAACTGGGCTTAGCCTACCGAAATAGGCTTGCGGGAGCTCATCCTCGAGCAGTGGATCCGCGATTAGGTTGAGTGATGAGATTGCGTTGCAAGGGATGAAGAATGGCAGCGGGAAGTTGAAGAGTCCGAAAGTCCGGGCGGTAATATGGCAGCCTGCTTTGACCGCCCGGGATTAGGAAATCCCCGAATGTCCGCAACGTCGATCGGCTCCACTTTTCCAAGGAGTCAATGACTTTCATCGACGAGTCATCGCCCTGTAACTCAGATCCTCTTGGACCTTTTAGGCAGGCTAGGTCTTTCCATGCATAAGTACTATGTACGTCGTCACTGATCCAGGGCCAGCCCACTGCGGCCTGGACCCGCTTCTGGTTGCAGACTGAACCTCTGGCCAGCAAGGGTTTCTCCCCTATAAATCCAGCTCGCCCTCATACACTACCATGCTTCGTTTAGTCGACAATACTCTAGCCTGCACTCGCACAGGCATACACAATGGGCTACTCACGAGAAAGTCCGACCGTGCAAAGCCCGACGGAGAAGCCATGCGAAGACACCATCGTTATCGGGGATCAAGAAAAACCAAGCACGGTCGATGAAAAGAACACGGAGGAGCAGAAGAAAAGCGAGGAAAATGCATCGCTGGGTAATTACATTGTATGGATTCTCTGTCTTCCACACAGTGTTTCGTCGCTGACTGTCTACAGAGACTGTTTTCCTATACCAATTCCACTGATCGCGTGATCCTTGCGATCGCCATGGTATGCGCGATCGGATCTGGAGTGGTATGTGCATATAGCTTACGTCGGAAAGAATAGACCTAACGCATTGTATAGCCGCTTCCCCTGATGAATATTGTGTTTGGCAGCCTTGTCGGAGAATTCAATGGATACTTTTCCGCAGGAACATCGGTGACGGAGGCGCAATTCAAAGCGTCCGTGAGCAGACTGAGGTAAGATAGATAGGGCTTCCTAGACATCACGGGCTAACTTAAAGACAGCTTATACATTGTCTACCTATTCATCGGCAAATTTACGTTGACATATTTCTCCATGGTAAGCCTGCATGGGTCATGAACTGGGGTGGTGGTTGCTGACTTGCTAGTACTGTTTTCGGGTTATTGGCCTTCGAGTTTCAGCCACACTGCGACACGATTATATGCAGACGCTCTTTGCCCAGCCAATCAGCAAGCTCGATCAGGTATCAGTGGGCGCCGTAACCAACACCATTACCACCCTGTCCAATTCCATCCAGCAGAGCATTTCGGATAAATTAGCCATTCTCTTTCAATCTGTTGCCCTGCTCTTGGCAGCATACATTATCGCATTTAAATATTCATGGGCCTTGACACTTGTCACTAGTTCAGCACTCCTATTCATTCTGATCGCTGTCAGCATAACACTACCTCGTTTAACGCAAGCCCAGCAAAGTGTCGACAAGGCGGACGAGAAGCAGTCATCCATCGCAGCGGAGGTGTTTAGCTCGGTGCGGACAGTGGTGTCACTGGGAGCGGAAGGGAACCTTGCCACGAAATATGCCCTTTGGGTTGAAGAAGCGCGCAAACGAGGCCGAAAGATGTCCATCTTCCTGGGATTTCAGTTTGGGCTTATTTTCTTTGCCATGTATTCAAGTTATTCCTTAGCCTTTTGGTTTGGACTCAAGTTGTTCCGCGACGGACACATAGGGAGCATTAACACGGTCATTACGTGAGTACATCCCCCGAGGTTAGCTTCCTGTGCTAATCGGAGATAGTGTATTTTTCTCGGTGATGGTGGCAGTGAGTGTTATGGGAAACATTGCCTCGCCTTTGATCATCATATCCAAGGCAGCTAGTGCGGCAGGTGCATTCTTTGAGATGCTGGATTCAGAAAAGATCGATGCTAGCGGTCTTGGTGGTTCCGATGCCTCTGCGGAGGTGGACATAGTCCTCGAAAATATTCACTTCGCATACCCTTCCCGACCAGACACCAAAGCTCTGAATGGGCTTAATGCTCGATTTCAGCGGGGAAAGACGACGGCGTTAGTGGGTCCCTCGGGTTCGGGGAAAAGTACGATCGTGGCTCTACTTGAGCGATGGTATCAGCTGAGCGGAACCAGCGATAAAGATCAAGGAGCGATCTATGTGGGCCAACATAATGTCAATGACTTGGATCTGAAGTGGTGGAGGTCTCAGGTTGGGCTGGTACAACAAGAGCCTGTTCTTTTCAACGATACCATTTTCAATAACATCTCCCTTGGGCTGATTGGGACAAAGTGGGAGCATGAGAACCATGAGAAAAAGAAAGAACTCATTGAAAATGCGTGTCGGGAGGCTTTCGCAGATGAGTTCATTCAACGTCTACCCAAGGTATGATCATGACAATCTCCTGAGTATCAAATCTGACGATTGCAGGGATATGACACTCCAGTTGGCGAGAATGGTACCAAATTAAGTGGTGGTCAGAGGCAACGACTTGCGATAGCCCGCAGTATTGTGCGCCAACCATCTATCCTAATATTGGACGAGGCGACGAGTGCGATCGATGTGCGCAGCGAGAAGATTGTTCAGGCAGCCCTAGACCGGCTCTCTCGCAATCGTACGACAATCGTCATCGCTCACAGACTGTCGACCATCCGACAAGCCGACCATATAATTGTGATGAAGGGTGGTGTGGACATCGAGCAGGGTACTCATGAGGACCTTCTCAAAATCGACGGTGGAGTCTATAGCGGCCTTGTCAATGCTCAGAAAGTGGAGCTGCTGGATGATGACACGGCCACCAGCGACATAACCGAAGAATTAAAGGAAGACCTCGAACCTGCAGATGAACTTGTTCGAATGTCTACGAACCAGGATGGAAAGAAGTCGACAATGAAGAACAAAGGCTTCTTCGGCAGCATTGGACTATTCCTATATGAACAGAGGGCACTTTGGAGATTTTACATTCCAGTCGTGGCAAGTGCGGCTGGAGCTGGAGGTAAGCACGCTCGAATTCGCGCTGTCAATACGGACTAACGAAGACATGCTGGTAGCTGCGTTTCCACTCCAAAGTTGGTTGTTTGCGAAGCTTATCGCTGTGTTTCAGTTGACTGGCCAAAGTCTGGCTCACGCAGCCAACTTCTGGGCATTGATGTTCTTTATTCTGGCCCTAGGGACAGCTGCATCCTACGGACTTATGGGATATTCTTCCAACAGGTTCTCATTTGTAAGTGTGCCACACAAATCTTATAGATGTTGAAGCTAACATTTGGGCAGGAAGTATCCTCCTTCTATCGAACGCAATATTTTCACAACGTGCTCAACAAGCCTATTCCATTCCACGATCAGATCGAAAACGCTTCTGGCTCCCTTGTCTCTCGACTAGCGACAGACCCGAAACAAGTGCAAGAGATAGTCGGAATAAACGGTGCATTCCCGCTGTCTTCCATCTTCAGCATTCTGGGATGTATTATCATCGCGTTCACATTCGGCTGGAAGCTCAGTCTCGTTGCTGTCTTCGCAGCACTGCCATGCACATTCCTTGCAGCGTTCATGCGCATTCGCTACGAGATTCAATTCGAGGCAATGAACGCCAAGGTCTACTCCGGAAGTTCGCAATTCGCAGCTGAAGCCATAGACGCTTTCCGTACCGTCTCCGCTTTGACAATGGAAGATGTGATCCTGAACCGGTACTCCAACCTCCTCCGGGACCAGCAAACAAGAGCTTTTCGGAAGGCCTGGTACGCCACCCTTATTTTCGCATTCTCTGACAGTGTCGAGTTGTGCGCCATGGCACTCACATTCTGGTAAGTTCTCCACAACCAAGCACTCTCCACGGCATCTAACAAATACCGACAGGTACGGCGGCCAACTCCTCGCCTCCAGAGAATACCAACCGACCGACTTCTTCGTCATCTACATCGCAATCATCCAAGGCGGGCAATCCGCCGGCCAATTCTTCAGTTTCGGATCGAACGTCGCGCAAGCCATAGCCGCCGCAAACCGCATACTAAGCCTCCGTCCAAATAAAGCCGAACAACAAGAATCCCAAATCATCAAATCCCAACCCGAGTCCCTCCGCACCCACTCCGGAGCCAACATCGAATTCACCAACGTCGCATTCCGCTACCCTAGCCAAGACACCCCCTTATTCACGAACCTCAACGTCAAAATCGAAAGCGGCCAATTCGTCGCCTTCGTCGGCCCATCCGGCTGCGGGAAAACAACCGTCATATCTCTCCTCGAACGGTTCTACACCCCTTACCAAGGAACAGTCCTCATCAACGGCAACGACATCCACTCCATCGACGCCTCCTACTACCGCCGCTCCATATCCCTCGTAGCGCAAGAACCCCGACTCTTCGAAGGCACTATCCGCGATAACATCACCCTCGGACTGGATGAATCTGAATACACCGAGGACGATCTGATCCAAGCGTGCAAAGACGCAGAGATCCACGACTTCATCACCTCCCTCCCGGAGGGATACTCCACTGATCTTGGGATCAAGGCTCAGACGTCCATGAGTGGAGGACAACGTCAACGCATGTGTATTGCTAGAGCGCTGCTGCGCAAGCCGTCTCTTCTTCTGCTTGATGAAGCGACATCGAGTCTTGACTCGCAGTCTGAGAAGGTCGTGCAGGCAGCAATGGAGCGATTGGCTGCGAAGCGATGCTTGACGATTGTGGCGGTCGCGCATAGATTGGCTACTATTCAGAAAGCGGATACGATCTTTGTCTTTGGGGAGAGTCGGAGCGGTTATGGGTCGAGGGTCGTGGAGCAGGGGAGTCATCAGGAATTGTTGCGGAATAAAGGAACGTATTGGCAGATGGTGAGTGTCACTTGAAGTATTCTGTGTGATTGTGGTTGCTAATTGTTTGCAGTGTCAGGAGAACGCGCTCGATCGGTGATTGTATTCTACACAGTTTCATTGGTATATATCTTGGTACATATTTGGGACAACGTGCTGCTGCGGAGTTGGTGCATCATTCGAGCGGCGAGTAGATAACTTGCTATTAGAACTAATACCCCTTTCAATATAGACTATGTTGCTATGCACCCTCTAACCACGACCCACAGTAATATCCAACCCCTCCACGGGGACCGTAAGAATCAAGCTTACACCTCAACCATCGACTTAAGTCTTACATGAAAGGAGATAGTGCCAATGCCGCTGTACTCCCATTGCAGTTATGTCAGTAGAGATAGACTTGTGAAGATCTGGATCTGGTGACTCGTAGAATTCGGGCCCCATGGTATGCATAGCAGACCCACAAATGCAACAATTTGCAATGCCATTTGAACTGGTGTTCAACTGACTGGAGGATAGTGGATACCAAGGTTTAGCCGGGTGTGACCGTCGAGCGGTCCGGTCTATTTGTGGAGCAAGCTAGTGCCAAAGAAACGATTGGTTCCATGGAACGGGAAATTGCCTGATGATTACTGCGTGAGATGACGTGAATCGCTAAGGAAAGAACGGTTGCCTGTGCCTGCACTTTCTGGACGCAACTTGCACATTTCGCACAAAATGCTTGTACCAACATTTCCAATCATACCATATGCAGCCGGCTTACTGCTTTCTACTACTTCGATCGCTATCTCATAGAAAGTGGACATTTTATTGATTCTTCGTGACTCATTTCGGACATTTTAGTGAGATCGTCGGTTCAGCTCGTCCAGACGCTAGTGTTCATGACTGTTAAAGAACGAAATCGATTCTGGCGCCGTCTTCGGTTCCCACTTCTTGTGCGCGCCAGCAATAGGATTCGATGGTGTATTCGACTTTCCAGACAATGGTGCGTTCGGGTCTCCAAACGATGGTGTATTCGAACTGCCCGATTTCTTCTTGCCTCCCCTCTTCTTTTTTGACTTCTTGCGGGGGCTCGAATCATCGCCGGGGGCATCCTCTGGTGTTTGCGCTCCGCTTCGTAGGGTGAATTTTGGATTCGGATCTGGCTTATCGAACGAGGCTTTCTCTGGCTGTATGTCTTCGTCTGGCTGTGTTGCTTTCTCTGGCTGCGTCGCTTTCTCTAGCTGCGTCGTCTTCTCCGGCAGAGGAACTTTCTCCGGATGAACCGGGGCCGCTTTTTCCGGGACGGGCTTTGAAGATGTCGCAGGCTTTAAATCCTCCTTTAGTGTGGGTTCCGGCTCTGACTTTGGCTCTGTCTTTGATGAAGTTGGTTCCGGTGCAAAGCTTTGATACCTCACTGGCTGCGGCGACCGGAAGGTGAATGAGACAGGTGAAGCTGGAGCAGGAGATGGAGACTTGGGTTTGTCTTCCGGTTGTTCTGGCACGGTGTCTGCGGGTTTAGAATCCTTGACACCGTCCTCCGAACCATCCACGTTAGCTTCTGGGTCGCTCTTGGTGTCATTGCTGTCAGAAACAAGAGTTGTTTGATCAGTAGAAGCATCCTCGTCGGACACGAAGGCAGCACGGGTGGCTGCTGGGTCGTTGGTAGTCGCCTGGGTCAATTTGGCAATGCTCCCGGAGTAGATCTTCAAGACAAGTTCCAGTAGAAACTGATCGAACATTGCATTGCTTCCCACACCATACTTCAGAATATCGGTTCTGAACTGTTCTTCGCCGGCTTTGAACGCTGCAGCAAGTTGATGGTACACAAAGTCCTCAAACCACTTCCGACCGACGAACAAAGTAGCATACACCTCCCGCGCAATCTTGAGTAGTTCCAGTGTTGACACGGAGTCGACGAAGGTATGCATATAGCGCTGTGCGTGGTCCAGCAGGCCCTGGATCTGGTGTCGCTGAGCCATGTGGAAGGCGTATACGCTGCGTTTGAATTCCCGAGCTCGGGCTTTGCAAGTAGAAACGTTGGGATATGTGGCGAGGGTTTGATATTCCCCAGTGTAAAGATAATGGATGAAGGTATGTCCAATGTCGGCGTACATTTCTTCGAGGGCGAATTCCCTGATGTGGGCGAATTTGGGCAAGTTGGCGATTTTGAGGACGTAGTATTCGGGTATGACGTAGGTGGTGCGGCCGATTGTGATGTGGTTGACAGGACCTGCGTAGGGACTGTAGTGCTTTATTCAGTGTTTGATCATATGAAAACAGAGGCAAGTATCTCAATGGCCTAGCTACCTGTCACGAGGCTGGGGATAGTCCGTGATCGTTTTGGGAGGCGATTCTGGCACTGCAAAGACATTTTGGGTCGGCTTCTTTGGCGCAGTGCCAAAGAGATTGCACAATGGACTGTCCGCTGGGAATATCTTTGCCATTGTGTATGCCGACTGTCGTGAGAGACAGACAGACGTGGAAGGATTGATGTGAGGGATGGCGATTCAAAACAAAGACCAACCAGATCCCCGGTTAGCCAGGCAATATGAACTCACCGCCTGGGTTAACCGAGTTTCGGGCCCTCGCCGCCTGCCGCGATAGGGAAGGTGCGTGTTTACTACCCGCAGAATGATCTTATCTCGTGAATCCCGTGGTTGAGCCCGTACCTGAACTTGAAGTCGCTGCTCTGTGTCTATCAATCATATAAATTTAGTTGTACATTTTTTTTTCATCATCTTTAATCAAGCACTTTCAAAATTTTATTGGTCATTTCCGAGAGCTTCTAAGCATTTTTCAGATCTCTCGGAAAATACCGTGACGCGTTGTTAATAGCTGCCCCAGGCACACTTCTCCACAATATCCGACTTGCCTATTTCGGAAAGAAATCGCATCGATAAGGCGGTATGTACATGTTTTATGTTTCATACCAATACGGTTTTCGGCGTCTTATGCCAATCGTACTAGGCGGATACAAGTATTTTGATATGCTCTTTGATAACACCCGTTTGTGGAAAAGGTCTCTATTAGCCTACTTAGTCGGATGCATCATGCCACAATGAATCCAAAGTTATAATGAAGCAGAATATATCGACAACCATTATTGCACTCCCTCACTGCCTAATACCCCATACAAACTCCTCCACCTCCTTCCCAACAACCCCCTCCCTAACCAAACACCCTATCGACTCCGCAACCCAAGTCTGACAATCCCTCTGCACCACCTTCCTCCCAACCCCAACCCCAACCTCTCCTAAAACCCCCTCCTCACCAACACTATTCAACGACTTCCCTGGCACCTTCGCCTGATACAAAATCCTCTCAAAGGCACAAGCCGGCACATTCTCAATCCTCTCCGGTCTCTCCATCAGCTTCTGATCAAAATACTTCCCATCCACCCACTGCAATGGGATCCGCTTTGTTGGAATATCCGGACTGGTACGGAGATTGTGGCTGCGCTTGATCTCGAAGATGAACCCGTTGCGCACGTCCCCAGTTGCGTGGATCTTATCTCCGACAAGGGGGTCATCTGGAGACGAGATCCAGTATGCCCAGTGGTCTTTGAAAGGGTGGCCGTTGAAGATGTGCAGCTCGAGGAGCAGGGAGTCTTTGGGGCCGGTGGGGTGGACAGTGGGTGGTTGTGGGGTGTTTCTTTGTGCTTGAGTTGTTGGTGGGGGGATGGGTGCGGGGGGCGGGGGTGGTGGCATGGAGGACATAGTTTTGAATGAGTATTGTAGCTTGTATATGCTATGTACTTCGAGCAGTAGTGTGATAATGTCAAGTGTAAGATTGGGAAGCGGCATAGGGACTACATAGGCGTGTCCGTAGCTGGCGCTATTAAGCGCTGTTGCCTGGGTAAGTGCGGGGTGCGATTGAGTAATTATCATTCATACAACAGTAGAGATATAACAAAACGGGAGCAAATAATACCCATACTACATTACGGTGCTTCATTCAAAGTAACTCACACCTTTCTCATCTCAACCACCCCCTCCCCAAACTCCGGATACACCTGAAACGTGACCCTCAGCCCCGCCACCGCAGCCATCTGTTCCCAATCCTTCTGGCCTCTCTGCCTCCCACCAAAGAATAGAATCATCGCCGCATGCGCCCCAGCCATATTCACATTCTTAGGCAGCCCATGAATCAACAATCGAGAGTACGGGGCCATCGCCTCCGCAATCTTCTGCAACAGTCGCGCGGCCTCTAAATCAGGCAGATCATGCATGAGATTCTGAAGATGGTACACCAGCGCCCCCTTGACCGGCTGGGGGTTATCCTCCCCCTTGAAATCCCACTTTTGCAGCGTTACCCCCGGAATGCTCACAATGCCCGGGTTAAAATCCTGCACGATGAGATCGGCTTCCTGGAGTTGTGGAAATGCTGCCTGGAGCTGCAAGAGCATTTGGCCTTTGCCACCACCTATATCTACCATTGTTCTGGGGATTGAGATGCCATCTGCTTCATCAAGAACAGCTTGGAGATCGTACCCGTGGGCCTGGAGATTCTCGGGAGTTGGTATAACCGTTCCGAATTTTCCGTCCATGAAGCCATTGACGTTGGTCAGGCGGCCGTTGGCTTCCATGATTGACCAGAAGTTCTGCTCGGCTAGATCGGCGCGACCTATACTGTTGTAGGCATAATGTAGTGGGTTATCCATTTCATCGAATGGGTATTGGAAATTACTGGCTTCCAGCTTTCGCATGAGAAAGGCGGATGCGAAGAGGCCTTCTGTTGTGCTGGAGAACACATAGTGTGTTAGGTGGAATGCTTAGTGGTGAGTTGGACTTGTCAGATCTTACAACAGGAGAGACCCATGCTTGGCTGAGGGTGTCGCTTCAATGTGCTTGGTGACTTCGTTCGCCTGGTACATGTCCTCATCTACTCGGTTAACAAAGCCTAAACCAGCCATGGCGAGCAATGTGTCTTCTGCACAAAACAATGTGGGTCAGCTATGGCAAAGTAATCATGGTGTAGCACACTGGGAATACTGACCGATGAGAACTAGAGCTGTCTGATGTGTCAATATGTGCTGCTGATTATTGTTAGAGATCACTTACGTGGCTCAGGGTCACCAGGATTCGTTTGCTTGCGATACAAATTTAAAACTGCTTCTGAGGAGAGTGGGCCACCCCAGGCTTTTGCTAGTATTTTGAAGACGCGGAATCGAACCGCAACGGGCACGAAGCCTAGTGAACACGCCTGTAGTGGCATATATTAGTCTAGTGACCCATGCCGGTGAGGTATTTGATTCACTGAATAGATCGTTCTCTCGAGAACTGCGCCTGCAGAGACTGAAGCCATAGTGTTTCATCAAATTCTTAATCGACTTGGACATAAATCACCCGGTGCAGACTCGATGCCGTTATATACACTCCATGCTCGTATTCCAAAGTCATTTGGTTCCTTGCATTCTTCGCGCACAGACCAATTGATAAGTACTGTGCTGAATCAGGGAATATCAAGATTCGTGACTGGTGTGATGGATGCGATGTGTGCGTCATAGATTTATGCAGCTGCCCAAAACGAGTTGTACACGTGTTGCACTAACGAGATTTGGTCGGAATACGAAGTGGTGACCGGAGGGTTTATCACCCTTTGAAGCGAGCAGCGATAATATTAATGAGATTGGAGTAGAATTGCATTTCGCTTTTAGATGCGTAGGGGTAGATGTTGGATGGAGTCTTCATGCATATCCACCTCGGTTATTCATCTCTTCGCCAATTACGAGAGCATGAGTATAGCAGCATTTTGTTAGTTCTTTGGCAACATTTGAGAAATGGAGTCGCCATTACTAGCATGAGCTAACCCCATAAGGAGAAAATGAGACTCTTCCAAGTCTGGGAAATATTTCTAGATGGAAATTGGAACCCTTGCCACAGAAGAATCATATATTATAATCAACGGGTGATATGATGACATGGGATAATTGCAGCACACTAATCACGGTCACCCATCGGGTCATTAATTATTAAGGATGAGTCCGAACTAGACCTGAACGCGTTAGCTTCTCATCCTTCGGGATGGAATCTCACCATCACGGAGACATTCCGGAGCGATGATTTGCCCGCACTCTATCAGTCCTAAGTGGATCGGACACATTACCCGCCAATGCCCTAAGCAGGATGACCAAGAATATGCCCGAGCAGGAACAATCACTCCGAATACATACAGAACGAGATGTATATAAAGAGAACAATAGACATCATTTAAAACATTATCACTCAACACCAACACAATCACACAGTTACAACTTCACACCATCCAAACCACACTACCAAAATGTCCCCAATCACCCGCCCACCCCTCCACCCCACCCTCTCCGCCATCCACCAAACCATCCCGACCATGGACATCAGCACGCCCGAAAAACGCCGCGTCTACCGTGACTACCTGACCACGAATTTCACTCTCGAAAACACCCTCAAGGGCCACGAATCCACCATCTCCAACCAAGAAGTTGACATCCCGGGCCCCGCTGGCCCCCTGCGCGCCACCATCTTCCGCCCAAAGCACGCCACCCTAGATGTCTCCTCTACCCCGGGGATCCTGCACATGCACGGGGGCGGCCACTCCACGGGAAACCGCTTCATGGGCTTCACCGTGCTGGACTGGGTCGAATCCCTCGGCGCAGTGATCATGACAGCCGAGTACCGTCTCGCGCCGGAACATCCCCAGCCTGCGCAGTTGGAGGATAGCTATGCGGCGTTGAAGTGGATGAGTGAGCATGCAGATGATCTGGGGTTCAACCCGACCAAGTTGGTAGTATGTGGTGGCTCAGCGGGAGGTAACCTCGCCGCTGGCCTGAGCCTCTTAGCAAGAGACCGCGCCGGTCCAGCAATTAAGGGCCAAGTACTGATGTACCCGTGGGTCGACGACAGCGTGGAGTGGAACTCGATGGAGCAGTTCGGGGATATTGCGCCGTTGACGAAGGCGGATGCGGCGCAGGCGAGTGATTTTGCTTTTGGGGTGGAGAGGGAGTTTGCCGATATGTATACGGTTCCGTTGAGAGCGGAGAGCTTTGTGGGCTTGCCCGAGACGTTTATTGATGTTGGGGAGGCAGATGTGTTCCGTGATCAGGATCTTGCGTATGCTGCTAGGTTGTGGAGGGATGGGGTTGCTACGGAGTTGCATGTTTGGCCGGGGTGTTGGCATGGGTTTGATGCTTTTGTGCCCGAGGCGGAGGTTAGTCTCAGGGCGAGGGAGGCGAGGTTGGGGTGGTTGAGGAGGTTGCTTGCTTGATGGGTTGGTAGTTGAGCATCTATGGTTGTTCGTGTCCTTAACTTGGTGTATATATTGTTTGATTTCTGTAAGAAGTATAGGAGTTGCGATTTTCCATTTTGAGCTTCCAGCTGTCCTCGATCAATGGTAGAAACTGAAGAGAAGCAATGGGTCATCGATTTTATTAGATGATTGCTCAGATTTTACCGTCCCCATTCTTCTTCTCAATCCAGTTATCATCCTCCATTTTTGTAGAAGCCTCCCCGTCACTTCCTTTCTCACCCTTCCGCTCAACATCAGGCTTGTTCTGCTTCACACTGCGCCATTCCATACAAACTGCACCGATGCTAGCAAGACAAGCCATGATAAGTCCTACCTGAAAGCACACGCGCAGAGAATCATTATAAGCTTGTAAACCATCATCTCGATATCTCTCAGGAATAAGGCTTAACACGTCCGTCGCCCCCGTACTCTGAATCACCCGCGGAGTGATTTCCACATCCGGAATTCGTGAAAGACGCCGAGCCAGCTGATTGGAAAGGACATTTCCACCAACAGATGTAAAAATAGCTCCGAAAAGCTGCTGACCGAAGAACATAAGCGACGCTCCGATAGCGACATCCTTGCGGGGCAACACAGTTTGCACAGCAATGTTGTTGATCTGGGTTGATGAACCAAGGCCGTAGCCGTATAGAATCTGGTAACCGATCCATTTTGCTTCTGGGGTGTTCACATCCAAGGTGGTGATCAGACCGGCTCCGATTGATGTAAGACAAACACCAAAAATCAAGAAAGGCGTGTAGTATCCAATGCGGGAGATGAGTTGGCCGGTGACGATGGATGCTACAACCAATGGTATTATCGTTGGAAGGAGGTGTATACCACTGCTGACTGCCGAGACGCCTTCAATAGCTTGGAACCATATGGGAAAATAGTATACTAGTATGGTCATTGGTATGCGGTTTCTGCAAGTAAGTTGTGTGAAGACTCACTGATGATCATTGTATGTGCGCCTTGGCAGCAGCTCACCCAGAAGCCGCTCGCAATACTACGCTGGAGGAGTATTTTAGGTGGTAGTATGGCCTGTTCTGGCTTCCAGATTTGGATACCAAGGAAGGCGATAAGAAGCACGAATGCAAGCACAAGCAGTACGATGATTCTCCCATTGCTCCACTAGACAGTGTTAGAATTGCTTATAGCTTAGATATTTGCCCTAATGGAGAAGCGGTTAACTTACGTTATATGTGGTACCGGCCCACTGTAAGGCTAGGCATAGACAGACAACACCGGGAATAAGCGCAATCATTCCTAAAAGATTCAGCTGCCGCAGCTTCTCTTTCAGTGGTGTGTTGGTGGATGTTTGTGCCGGGACATGCAACAGAAAGAAAACGACCACGAAGACCACCCCACCAAGAGGAAGGTTGATGTAGAAACACCACCTCCATGTAACGTCGGTAGTAAAGACGCCACCAATCAACGGACCTGACACAGACGCGACCCCAAACACAGCCCCAAATAAGCCCTGGTACTTAGGACGCTTATGGAGCGGAACGGCATAGACAATAATGACCATCTAAATGGACATATAAGTAAAAGACGTTTTAATGATTAAATGGTTGAACAACTCACGGCGCCAGATGAAATTCCACCAGCTCCCATCCCGGCAATGGCTCTGCCTATGATAAAGGTAATAGAACTCGGTGCAGCACCGCATAGGGCCGACCCAGCCTCGAAAAGTATTATAGACGACATAAATACAGCCTTGATGTCGAAAGAACGATACAGCTTGCCAAACATCAGCTGGAACGCACAGTTTGTCAGCGAATATGCCGTTCCATACCAGCCAATATCGCCCGCTGAGTTGAATTCGTTTGTAATCTGAGGTATCGCTGTTGAGATAATCATGCGGTCCTGTGTATATGTCAGCTCAATATACTATATAGATTGGAGCATCGGAGAATACCAAAGACACGAGGAACATGCCAATCAACATGGATGTTATAATCATTGCAAGCCTTAAGCCCGAGGGATAGATCGCTTCAAGCTGAGTGCTCTTGCGATTGGTGGCAGTTGCCTTATCATCATCCTTATGGTCTTGAGTCCGGCTGTCGCTTTCAAAAGACATGTTGATTGTTATGAACCGCTTGCAGATCCAAATGCTAGTACGGCCTCAAGAACTTAGAGAATGGACAAGCACAGCAATACGTACTTCGAAAACGCTTCATATCAGAAATAAACAAAAGCATTTCTATCCAATATATAGGTCGCCATCCTCGGCCGAGGAGTGGGAGTGTTCGAAGACACCTTTGTGGGGCTACAGCTATAGTATAGATGCCCTTCGGAAATGGAGCCGGCCATCTCGGGATCCGAGACAAACCACGCTAAACCATTCTGGGACCCGAAGGCCCCGAGGAACCCAATCTCGGGCATGAATCGCCCGATCTTCCTTTTGAACACGTCCACTCCATACTATGAGGACAATATCCTGCCAAAATACGCTTGAAACACTTATCATAATAGCAGCCTCAGTCCGTATCTAGTGGATGTTGTCCACACCTCCAGCTGGGCCTCTCGGCCCAAATCGACCGAAGCTCGCCTGTTCTCTCTGCGCTCGTCGCAAGGTGAAATGCGACAAGGGCGAGCCCTGCTCTAACTGCCTTAAGGCACATGCCCAGTGTATATACGAAGCCCCTGCTTCACCTCGACCACGAAAGAGGGCTGCTGATGAAGAGCTTCTCGCACGACTCGCCCGCTACGAAGAACTCATGCGCAGCCACCATATCGATTTCTCTTCACATACCCACACCTGGATCCCTTCAAACCAGAAGTTTCAACCGAAGGAGAGTCATTTGGCTGGCTCACACGCTGAGAAGGGCGATGAAGCTAGTGTCCAAGCATCATTTCTGCTTACAGATGGCACGACTGCAGAAAGAGAACGGTAAGATTTCCGGCAAACAAAAGCTGTTTGCAATATGTTACTAATGGTGACAGATGTTTGTGGTCGGATCTCAGGCCAGAGGTTTGTGTTTCCGGCTACTACCTTAATCATATAATACTAATAGCCCTTTGTAAACAGCTCAAGTATCCCTCTATCCAGAGCCTCGGACATAAGGATGACCCCGCCCTGTATCCTACTCCTTCCCTTGGAGAGGCTATCTCCGATACGCAAAGCATCCATGACTTCCACCCCGAGCCAAAACACATTTACCGGTTGTGGCAGATCTTCGTAGAAAGAGTTCACCCCATGACAAAGATCGTCCATGTGCCTTCCCTGCAACAGCGTGTCTTGGATACTAGCTGCAATTCATACAGCGCATCCAAGCCACTAACAGCTATCTTATTTGCTATATATACCATTTCAATCACCTCTAGCTCACCCGGCGAATGTGAGACGTATTTTGGCCTGCAAAAGGCCGTTCTTTTGAGGCAATACCGAACCGCAACTCTGCGTGCTCTCATTGCAACCGACTTCCTCACAACCACTGACCTCGAAGTCCTACAGGCACTGGTATTATTCCTCTTCTCTAACCCAAGATGTGATTTAGCAACCACCCTGTCCGGCGCCGCCCTTCGACTAGCCGAGAAGATGGGCCTACATCAAGACACATCTGACCCCAACATAACTTTCTTTGAGAAGGAAATGCGCATTCGTTTATGGTGGCAGCTCCGCGGCCTCGAAGCTCGATGTCGCATTAGCTCTACACCAGGAATGAAGCCACCACCCTCTTCCGAGATAGGCGACGTCCGCCTCCCACTTAACGTCAACGACGCGGATCTGCATCCGGACATGACTGAGCCTCCTCGGGAACACAACGGTCCCACAGAAATGATGTGTGTCTTGTTGAAAATGGACGTTTCCAACTGGCGCCGCCACTGTCCGACAGCCACTCAGCTCATTGAAAGTGTGATGCAGGGCTCGGTCAGATCTAAGGCGGTTATCGAGCTGGAGAGCAAAGCGGTTGACGAGCTCAACGATATATACTGTCGGAGAAATACTCGTAACTCTGATCCACACATTCCACTTCATAGCCTTACTCAGGCCATTGCGAATCTCTCAATCGCGCGGTTCAGGTTCAAAATTCATCATCCTCGCCGACGGTTTAGCGCAGCTGGCAACGAGATCTATATAACACGTGACGAACGTGAAATTCTGTTTGAATCAGCCCTGACCTGGCTACAATCGATGATGGATATCAGGTTACGCAGCAAGTTTCCTTATTACTTATTCACGCACCTCACGACAGATACCTACATGGACGCTTATATCCACATCCTGCTTGAGCTGCGGCAACGACGCTCAGGGGACCGCGTCGCACTTGCTTGGCAGCTGGTAGAGGACCTCTTCAGCGAACACCCCGAGCTTATCGATGACAGTAACCCATTTTTTGTTTCGTTCACAGACTTGGTTTTGGATGCATGGGAATCTCGCAGTTATGAGCTGGCTAGAAGCCAGGGAGGTCTAGAAGCCGTCACCACGCCTCGATTTATCCAAAGTCTCTTGGATAAGAAGCGTAACAATCGTCTGAGTGATTTGACATCCAGCTTGGATTTACATAACCCTGGGGGTTTTGAGTTGCAGGACGATGAGGATACCAGTTGGCTTTCATGGGGAGATTTCCTTCAGTTGTGAGCACGAACATGCGCAGCGGTGAGGCAAATTAATCAATGTAAATAATAAAGCCCATTAATCTAATGGCACCGACCTAATACGATATAGATTTAACTTTGGCGAAATCAAAATCAATACCGATCAACGCACCAACCCGCAGTTTCAGTGTAAATAAACAGCTCTACCATTTGAAGCAAACATGTACCACAGATCTATATCTATCAACATCTCTTTGACCATAAGCAAGGACTGACAATGACCCAATTGCTAACTATACTATTCCAGGCTTTCGGGCATTTATCGTTCGATCTTCGTCATGATATCAATCAGAAATTTGGGCAGCACAATGTAACCAGGCAATGGGAACGTGGCCCCAACTCAATCCTCCTCGGGATGAACATAATCAAGAGCAGGATTTATGCTGTCGAAATGCCTGTCATATTCATGAGGAAGACGTTCGATTATTTTAGCCCGCTTGGCAGTTTTTGTCGGCTGCTGTTCGACTTCCACCCACTTCCGCTTGTACCTGGCATCCTGTGCTGCAGAAATACTTGGACGTATGCCAAAACAATCATCGAGTGCGATCTGCTCGCAGTATTCAACATGGCTGTAGATGAAGTCTTGGTATATTACTCTAGGGTGACGAGTGACTATGTTGATAGACTCATGTGGGTTATTTGAAACCAGGAGGTATCTGTGAGCACTGCTGACTTTCCAATTAACCTGCTTCTCGAGGTGTAGAAGGACATGATAGAGAACGCCGCTCTCCGCATGCTCCTCACGACATCCATAAAACTTAGAAGAAGCGAGGGATTCCCGCTCCAACATCGCTCGAAACCCATTCACAAAATCATCTTCCTGCTCCAACGAAGAATCGGTGTAGGTAAGAAAAATCCATCGACAGTGTATCTTCTGGGAATGCTTCTTTTTGTCCGAAGGCCCTGATGGATGAGAAGAGGACCCGACCGGCACAACAGTGGGCGGTTGGGATAGTTTAGGGGTTGAGTCCAGGCGGTAGCAACCGAAAGCCATTGCTCGTCTGTACGAAAGATTTGTCTGAATGAGCAAGTTGTTTGTGTTGGACTATCCGTCCAAAGGATAAGAATGTCCGGGGTTGCCCTCGACTATTTATGCTCCTTGAAAAGCCCTGGCATTGCAGGAGTGGCCCAATTAGGCAGTTTTCTCAGTCGCCATAATAAACCCCGCACTTTTTGCTTACAATACAGACTTGATCCTCGTGACCAAGCCAAAGTAGCACAGATTGTGGAGGGTCTCGGGTAACGAGACGGTAATGACGGGCGGTAGCGGGCAGCAGAATCCCAAAGAGGGAATTCTTGGCAATTTGGCCGTATTTATTAGCGAGACTGAGCTTACCTTCCTCTTCTGGAAGAGGGGTAGAGATCACCTTGCTTAGGGCGGTGAACAGTAGCAATGGGGCAGGTAGTGATGGTTGCAGGTTGTTAGCCAACTATGTTTCTTAAATGGACGTTGGTTTGTTGGTGGCGCAAGGCGCGTTTCAGTTTTCCTGCTGCGTAGGCAGCATTGTAGTATACTTAGCAAGACTGAAAAAATCTCCTTTTCTGGTAAGGCGCAGGTTGGTACCCTGCTTATGAACATGACTTTGATTAGTGTATTGTCCATGAGGTCTGCTACTGCCTGGGCGTCAATGCACAAAGATGTGTCTTGGTAGGGGTGTACAGAGAGACTGCCTTTTATACGTACCTTGTCTGTTGTTCAGTGGGCTCTACGCCGGCGCTCGCATCAATAACGCCAACCATGAACACACTATGTAGTTGGAACCTCAAAGAGGGGCACACGAAGAACAGAGCCAGAAAAATGAAGAAGAAAAGAAAAGGTTCCATACAGCGAAAGTGTCAAAATGGAGATATGAGAAAAAGAGAGAGACAAGGCGTGATAGACGAAGACTTATACTAACCCACTATGTATTCCTTAGACCGAATGCACTGTTTATGTGAAAATTGTACACTACTAACCACAAATAATATTGTCAGAAAACTTCACAACATTACCCTACCCCAAGTATTATCCTGAATCTGCGATTAAACAATGACAGTAATACAATGGTGAATGCAGATGCAATTGGTCAAATACGCCGGGTGTCACCGGATATTCAGCTGTGACGTCATATGAATATAAAGAGCTCAGCACGTCTGACACACCAAATCTGTTCCTCCAACTCACATCACCCATTGCACCATGGATCCAGCAAACGAATACTGTGGGCTTGAAGACTATGGCCTGGTGGGGGACATGCACACTTGTGCACTGGTCAGCAAGAATGGCAGCGTCGACTCCATGTGCTGGCCCGTCTTCGATTCCCCTTCCATCTTCTGCCGCATTCTAGACAAGGAGAGGGGAGGTCATTTTTCGATTACTCCGGATCGCAGATTGAAGAATCCTCTCAGTAAGCAGCGCTATCGTCCGTACACCAACATGTTGGAGACCCGTTGGATTCATGAGGAGGGTGTGGTGAATATCTTGGATTATTTTCCGATCGCAAAACCCAAGTCGCATGTGGTCGAGAAAGGACTTCCTCAGTGGTGTCGATGCTACCAGAATAAAGGCTCTGCACAACAGGAGGCATGTCGTTCAGGGATGGTACGGAAAGCAGAGTGCGTGCGTGGTGAAATGGAGATAGAAATCGAGCTTTTCCCGGCGTTCAATTATGCCCGCGATTCACATATAGCCCAACAGTCTTCGGCTTCGGATGACGGTATCCAAGTTTACCACTTTCAATCAGAGAGTCAGAATCTGGTTGTCAGCGTTTTGGGAGACAAGGGTGATATTTCTGAGGATGACTCCGATCTTAGCATTGAATTTGAACTGTCCGACCGACCAGGCCACCTGGGCCCCGGTCTGATTGGGAAGGTTACCTTAAAAGAAGGACAGTCCGTCACTATGCTTCTTCACGATCAGGAGTCCATAACGTGCAATGCCCAGGATCTAGCGCCATATCTACAGCAGATTGAGCGAACGACTGGCGACTTCTGGTCAGATTGGACCAGCAAGTGCACCTTCCGAGGCCACTACCGCGAGCAAGTGGAGCGCAGTCTACTCGTTCTGAAACTTCTGACCTACAAGCCAACCGGAGCAATTGTAGCAGCACCAACCTTCTCACTACCTGAGCATATAGGCGGGAGTCGTAATTGGGACTATCGGTACTCCTGGGTGCGTGATGCAGCATTCACAGTCTATGTATTCTTGAAGAACGGCTATCCCGAAGAGGCCGAATCATACATCAACTTCATCTTCGAGCGCATCTTCCCGCCCATGGATAAGAATCCTAAACCAGGAGAGCCCTTCCTGCCAATCATGATCACCATTCATGGCGAACGCGAAATCCCCGAGATGGAACTCGACCATCTAGAGGGGTACCGGGGGAGCCGACCGGTGCGTATCGGCAACGGTGCAGCGACTCATATCCAGCTCGACATCTACGGAGAACTGATGGACAGTATTTACCTCTATAACAAACACGCAGCCGACATCTCATACGACCAGTGGCGAGCTATCCGTCGCATGATCGATTTTGTCATCCAGATTCGCCATCAGCCTGACCAGTCCATCTGGGAAGTGCGCGGGCCACCGCAGAACTTTGTTTACTCGAAAATCATGCTTTGGGTTGCCTTGGATCGTGGTGTGCGGCTGGCGGAGAAGAGATCCAATCTACCATGTCCGGACCGGGCCCGATGGATGCACGAACGTGATGCACTATACGATGAGATCATGACCAAGGGGTATAACGCAGAGAAGGGATTTTTCTGCATGAGTTATGAGAATCAGGATGCTATGGACGCTGCTGTGCTTATTGCGCCGTTGGTGTTTTTTGTAGCGCCAAACGATCCTCGGTTGTTGAGCACCATCCAGAAGATCACGGATGTTCCCGCCAAAGGAGGGTTGAGTGTGGCCAATATGGTGTCGCGTTATGATACTGGGAAGGTGGACGACGGTAAGCTACCCCCATATTTAACTACGACACACATCTAACAACCATTCCAGGCGTTGGAGGCAACGAAGGCGCCTTCCTAATGGTTACGTTCTGGCTAGTCGAAGCCATGATGCGCGTAAGTTCTGAACTCGCCTCCTAGTTGTTCCATCTCGATAGCTGACAAGCATCATCAGGCCGCCAAGTCCAAAGCATATCTTCCTCACGACCCGTTCTTCCAACAACTGCGCAAGACAGCCACATCGCAGTTCGATAGCATTCTCTCTTTTGCAAACCATCTGGGAATGTTCTCCGAGGAGGTTGCGACGTCCGGAGAGCAGATCGGCAACATGCCGCAGGCGTTTAGCCACCTGGCGTGTGTGAGTGCAGCGATGAATCTCGGCGGAGGGGGCGACCGATGATTTTACCTGATCTTGAGAAGGGTTTGTAAAGAACGCTAGGAAATGAGAATAATGGCAAAGAGATGTGAAAGGTTTCTGGCGTTTAACTTTCCATAAATTACAGTGGAATATGAAGCAAGATCGCATCAAGTTCCCTCTGAATTCGGGAGAAAAACTCTTAAAACCTGCAAGGCCCCTTCCTCTACTACTTGCAGTAGACACGAAATGCTACAAAGAATTTCTGAGTAGGTTATACTCAATGAAATATCTCTGTCCTTTTAATGATGGTCGAAATGCGTGTTTTACATACCGCTACTAGTACCATTCCGCCCAAGGTTGTATGTGTAAGATAATGGTTCCAACAAGTTTATATATTTCGGTAGTAGATCACGCATTACCTAGCACTACACCGCGTGACCATCAAATGAGAAAACCCAAGGCAAATAAATGCTGATCCAGACATGACAAGCCTAGAAAAGGAAAATTAAAAAAAAAAAAAAAAAACGGACAGGGGAACGAGGATCCAAAAAAACTCGAGCAGAAGTGAAAAAACTAAAAAGAAAGCCCAACGCGGGGCTCGAACCCGCAGCCTTGAGATTAAGAGTCTCACGCTCTACCGATTGAGCTAGCCGGGCTAGTTCGGTGAAAGGTCCAGAGAAAGAGTGCTTTTAGTAGGGAATATTATTGATCAATCTTCCAACCTGATCTGTATCACGTGTTCAGGCCCTTTACAGACAGATGCATTAGTGGCATATCTTAGAGCCATTCCATATGTGAGATAGTGCATTAGTGACACTTTTAGAGCCATCTTGCGGCTGTGCATTAGTGCTTTGCTTTAGAGTCATTCTATATGCACGGTCTTGCATTAGTGTCACTTTAGAGCCATTCTGTGGCCGTGCATTAGTGCTATGTTTTAGAGCGATTCTGTATGCATGGGCCTGCATAGATACTATTTATAGAGCTTAACCTGAGATAACCAATTACTAACGTTGACCTGAGCTCCCATGTACGACACGCTGCATCAAATTATGTTGTAGTGCTACTATAGAAATTGAGTATAAAAATATCTCTCAATCAATCCATGCTGCATTACCAAGCTACCCTAAGCAACGCGGTTTACTGTCGCCTCTTTCTTACCCTGCGCGGGTACCGTGCGATCAAATAAGGTGTGTATCGACGAACTGTCTGATTAACTATATTAGCAAACGCTACAGATCTTTAGTGAGCCATAGCCTACCAACTGCGGTCCACATCGGACACCGTAGTCGTTTTCCTTGTCATCCGCAGCTCTAATTGCCGTGGCGAAGAGACATTCGCGAAGAGAAACGCCGTACGCAGACGATTGCGCCGTTGCGCTTATAGGTGGAGACATGAGGAAGTGGGTATCATCCTGACGCTTGACAAACCACGTGTATTCATAGGTTGTAAGAAAGCCATAGCCGCAGTAGTGGTCGTCCATATAGCGTGCTACCTGACCTAAATCGTTAACAGTACAGTCAGCTTTTGATATCTTTCCTGGAAAGATATATAACCACATGCCTAGCTTAGCGGACAGGAAATTGTGCCACGTCTGGCGTTTCTTCGGTGCGAATGTCCAGAAGGTCTTAACCTCGCCCACTACTCTGATAGTATGTGTATTGCGATCCACCATTACTATATCGGGTATGAGTTTCGACTTTGCCTTCGTGATCTTCTGCAAGCCCCGCTTTCACTTCTGCCCTTTCTTTACAGGATCTTGGCGTCTATACAAACCATATTGCGCGTCTCCGAAACGGACTCCAACTTTCATCAGCTCCATTATCTCCCCAAGAAGTTGCAGCGCATTATTTACGAAGCGGCCCTGCACCCCCAACTCATTCGCCACGCCAATTGCCTCTGGAGATATGATAGGTATGAATGCCTCATATTTACCGCAGTCAGGTTCTATGAGGGCCTTTATCTCCTTGGCGAAGTCTGACTATTTGCAAGCCTGAGTGGGGCTCGGTGTGAACTTAGAGTTTCCCAGCTTTAGAGTCATGAATTCTGGTTCAGTAATCAATATTGGAAGACGGGATCAGAGCTGTTGGCGACGGCCGTTCGAAAATTTTAGGAGATAGTGCTGACCTTAGCCAGTATCGAGATGCTTGATATATACATTATAGACCTTAAGGTTGCTAGGCAACTTATCAGAATAGCGAGCGATAGTTTTGTATATATGGGAATAATTATATGATCATATCACTTGTGCTACAGCTCTATAGATAAATATGAATATATTTATAGTAGATAGTAGTTGTTCGAAATCAGAAAGGAAACAAGCCTTCGAATGCGGAGAATATATACCTTTCTGCTGATCTAATATGATGAATTGGTGGGGTTCACTTTCAGTGTCTTCACCTGAAGCTATACTATTCACGCCCACCCAGAACTGAAATATTCATAGTGTTTTAGATGATTTTCTACTTCACAGTTTCTCTACGAACTGCATGAATATTATCATTAACCAGCGACCTTGTCATGATGAATAGTATTAGTAATACAATCTTGAGCTGCCATATGCACGGCACTGCATTAGCTTCACTTTTAGAGCCATCTTGGGGCCGTGCATTCGTGCCATATCTTAGAGCCATTCTTATGCATGGGCCTACATTTGACAGCTGCCATCTGCACGGAGCTGCCTTAGTGTGCCTTCTAGAGCCATTCTTCATGCACGGCCTGAATGAGTCGCTCTAAATATGTGGGCCTTGCCCAAGTAACCATTAATACTATTAGCTATCAGGGGTTTATGTATCCACTCTCTGCACAGGCCAGCATAATGGCGCTAATGCACAGTCTTGCAGGTTGATGGCTCTAAGCCTGCGGGAGCCATTGGCATATCCAATCACGCTATAGAATAGATAGTATGTGGGGCTCATGATTAACCTAGGGAAGCTGGGACTGATGCACGATTATACAGGACACATAAATTCTTATCCCTGCAGATTACATATTTTCCGTTTTATTGCAGCTCTTGGCTAGTAGTAGATGTGGCTAAAGCCAGTAGAATAAACTGTATATAACAGGAGGTAAATTTCAGCCCGTGGGATATAGCCAAGACGTATAGGTGACCCAAGACCTCATTGCTTCAAATACGAGCCATTGGCGTTCAATAGTGCCAAATTTCCACGGGTTGCTTTTGAGAGGATTGGTAATCTGCAGGGAGGAAATGAATGGCTATCCAATGATGGCCACGTATCTTACATTATGAACAGGCCATAAAGGCCGAAAAGACACGAATGTATGGTCACTGAAGACATGGAACATAATATCTGGCTTACTCCAGTTGGAGTATATTGTAGCGGATGCAATTTTGGCTTTGAGATTCATCAACTTGACTGATCATCGGGCTAAGCGACAAGAAAGAATCGGCTCGCAGATATGGCAAAGAGTGATGTGGCGAATATCACGAGAACCGCGAACAAATGTAAAGATCTTGATGAAAATTGAAAGATACAGACTGGGTTAGACGATTTCCCGGATGACACTGATGACAATTGGGATGATAATGAAGATGATCATCATGGCAATAGTAGAAGAGTAGCCCATTAATACATTACGATCCTGCATGGAAAGCAGTAAATCCATGTTTCCGGGACATCTGCAGCACGGCAGTCGGAAGGTTTCACTCGTTTGCTGTGACAGGTCAGGTGATTACCAGCTTGTCAGCATGCTCATCTAGACCAGATCTACCTCCCCAGCCCCTCGTATACTCCTGGCACATTGCCTTTGCCATCGTCCAGCATTTATAGAACCTCTTCATCACCTGTCAGTCGTCTTTCAGTTTGAAAGCAGTTGATCAATTTTCATATCCTATCACAGCATCCACTTCCCAATCTTCTGCCTTCAGGTTCCTTCTCTATTCTCGACGAACACGAAGCCCCCTATCACAAGCACCTCCTGTGACAGTTTTCTGTCGAAAATGGGTACCCTCATGGTGGTCATCAACCCAATAATGGCCGCTGGCGGCTACGACAATGATCGCAGAGTCGGTACAGGACGTGTCCTTCCTACCAGGTTCAATCCTCCCTATCCTGACGATACACCACAATCTCTTTTCCCACCTGGCATCAAAGTCGACTGTGTGCCGCAGGTTCATCGCTTCATTCGACGAAACAATCCCCGCGAGCTCCTTATCTACACCAATGGCACCTGTGCGGAAAACGGCGGAGCTGTCCCCAGAGGAGGCTGTGGCGAGCCCAGAGGGGGCTGTGGTGTTGTCTACCGATCTCCCGTGGACCTTCCCGAAGGCAAACTCAATCACTTCAAGGTCCCCCTCGAGATCAAAGGACCCAGCGGCCGAAGACATCCCCACACGAGCGAGCGAGCCGAATTACGGGCCGTGATTGCAGCCCTCCGGTTCCGCTGCTGGACCGGAGAAGGGTTTAACAAACTGGTGATCGCAACTGATTCCGAGTATGTGGTGGAGGGAGCAACTTGTTGGGTCCAGGGATGGATCCAGAGGGGTTGGAAGACAAGAACAGGGAATCCTGTCAGTAATCGGGACCTCTGGGAGTGTCTGCTGGGTGAGTTGGAGCGGTGGTATGATCATGGCATGGACATCCAGTTTTGGCAGATTCCGAAAGAATGGAATACCGAGGCGGCTCGCCTTGCTGAGCAGGCCGCATTGGAAACACCGGCAAGAGCGTTTGGTGATGTTTCCGGATACATGGTCTAGGAAGAAATTTGTTTACCATGGGTGGAAGGTCCTCGATTTTCTAGTCTGTTGTTTGCATGGAAGGCCGATATAAGACTGGTCGGGTATATGGTACGGCCGCTGCTGCTGGAACAAAAAATTGTACCTAAAGCTTTTGAAATATGCGTATATAGGGTTCTGAATTATAGGAAGTGCTCATAGTCTCGGCATGGTAGGAAAACTATAATTTGTGCATGTAGTATCAGCACCACAACTGAAATGGGAAGGTTTCATGAGGTTCGGAGATCGTTACTACCACTCCACAGATCATGACAGTCTTAATTATCCTGTACTAGAAATAGACCCTCAGATCCAGAGCGCTCGGTTCACGTGACCTAGGAAATCAAGGTGAAGACGCTAGTGTGCAACTAGCTACACACTCAAGCCGGTCCTTTTTGGCTGGAATATGAATCTCACCACAACGCGGGACAGAACCTTCTCTATCGTCGTCTGGCAAAACGCACCATACTGCCGTTACAGCCCCCCAACATCTCAACCCCGGAGGGCAATGACATACTCCAGGGCAGCTTGAATCTGTTGACGCAGGGGAACAGCACTCTTCATAGCACCGTAATTACTGAGATGACAGTTTGATCTGTCCCGGGTTCGTCTTTGGCGCCAAACTCTGCTGTCGGGGTTTCGGGACGGAGTAATAGGGAGCACCCTGGTATGAAATAGGGGAGGTGTTGCACAGCTTTAAACTTCTCGTTTTTTTTTTTCTGTTAGAAATGAAATGAGACGGTAACGAGGATGAAAATAAAGGGGTAAAATAATAACAATACTGCTGATAATAATATAGCCAAATAAAATCGAAATCAAAATAAGAAATAAATGGGTCGCAGATCTTGTTCCACCGCACGGGAATAACCGGGTCCAAGACCTAACTAAACTATAAGACCCTCGCGAGGGGTCCCGATATGGCCCGTGCCGAAGAATTCGAACCCATCGCAGACAGTTAACGGTTCCCGCCTCGACCCATACTTCGTGAACTATGGATCAATGCTACTTTTCAGTTTCAGGGGAGCGCCCTTAAAAGTGGGCCGATTGGGCAGCCAAAGATAAAAAATTATTTATAGTTGTTTGTGGTTAGGGCTTGTTTCTACTACAAGTCCAAGACCTTGGAAGGTATCAGTCTACCGGGATTTGTTCGGGTTCCGCATTCTTGGCACCAGACGTGAGTCATATCTATAGTAGTGACTATCTTGTGTATATCATAACGTTTGAATGGAAATAGTAAGATAAAATAGATTCTATTCCGAGATAATTTCACAAGTAGATAGGTGTATTAGAGCATGGTTGTGGTATAATATAGTCTATAAAGGAGATTCGATGGGTATGAGAGAACGCGCTTGTAACATGGAAAGAAACTCGTGTGGTATCGTGAAAGTCCCTCGGTGTGGTTGTGGGAGTTTTCGTGGCTTTCCAAGGGATTGGTGTAGTCGAAGTGGTGCTCGTTGTGCATTCATATGCTTAGCATACGGTAGCGTCGATAAGGTCAGAACCCACAGGGCTGTAATTAGAGAATACGTTAGCGGCCGATGCGATGAGCTGCGGGTAAGTCCACACCTACATCTAGCGCCCCTGTCCAGCATAACGGCCAGGTTGGAAGTTGTATTCATCGTCCCAGTGCTCCTTCGCAGCTAATCCAGCTTTCCAAAGGTCCAGATGTTTGCGAAAGCGCGATTTGAGATCGTTTGGGGAGGATGGGCGGTGTACGCCGTCCTGGACGTTGAGACTTAATGATGATGGAGAGTCCATGTTGAGCGGCTGTGTGATGAACCACGAGGAAGTATGGGAATATTGGGAGAGGAAGATGTTCTGATTCTACGACCTGAAATGACCAGGCTGGCCTATTCTTATATGTTTGTCACACCGGGAGAAAAGAAAATTTTTTATTGTTTTCTTTCTTTTTTTTATTCCCTCAAGGATAGCGTAAGCCTTGTCGGTTTTCTCTCGGCGCGGGTAATTCTCGGAATCTCGGCGATGGTTCGGTTTCACGTTTTTCTTTCCATATCCCGAGATTTCCCGCACCAGTCACAAAGCACGGTTCCTGACAACTCATCCTTGGTCAACACAACGGACTCCCTGCCAAGCCATTGCTTGTATTGGATGAGTTAACACTTTCATCATTCCTGTTCCTATCTCGTCGTCTAGTCGGCCTAGATCTGGAAATGCTCTTTATCACTGTCTCCCTGCATTCTGCCTTCCTTCCCGAAAGCCCCAGCTATGGAACCGCTGGACAGCCCTATGCGACTGATGAGATCTGTATGGACTCGATACCTAGTCACTATCTCCCTGGCGTCATTACATATACCATTTGCTGACGATAGACGATACGGACCGTGCATCGCAACGTGGTGCGATGTAATTGCTACTGTCTAGACAGAGTTAGGTGAGTTGCGTTGCCCGATCCTGGTGGTCGCGAGATTTTGGTGGCACCACACCGTTATACGTCGACCTGGTTCTCAGACTCCAAATCCTACTGTAGGGTACGAGCTCCCATATCTATACCCAGTCAAACTTTGACGATCTGGGCCCACAATATGTACCAAGGATCGGTCAGATGCTGTTGTCAAGTCAATCACGTGTTACGGACCTTATCCGGCTCACATGATTAGTGCCAAGGCTAAGCAAGAGGGTTTGACGGATGACCTTTCTTACTGAAAAGCTAGAGCAAGGACTACCAATTGCTGCGGATTTGCCCAAATAGTAACAGAGTGACCGATATGACTCACCGTATGATAGTCTTGTCTGATTGAAGTTGAAAAGGCCATGGTAGCGTCCGATCTATATCCATTTATTATTAATTAGTATATCATTAGGTAAGGTAAGTCTATATAACGAAGCCCAATTACGTGTAACCCTCGACAGTGGCACAATGCCGACATGAAGCTCGAAGAAAGAAAAATGAGTTAGAACCCGGTAAATGGGGTGATAACGAGTACACCGGGAACTATATTGACACCCATTAACAAAAACAACGACTTTTAGCTCTTCACGTCCGCCCTTGGGGCATCCCGCTCCCTCTCCTTTCTTCTCCACCCAGCGGCAAACCTCCACTGAATCAAAGGGCCTACCAATGCGAGCAGCTGGACAGCGACGCAAATGGTAAACGCTACCCCAACCCCAACACTATTGATTAGAGGCATGATGAAGCTTGTACCCCCCGCAGCAAAGAGACACCGTGCAAGGTTCAAACTAGCACTAGCCGCAGCGCTTCTATCGGGGAAAACATCAACAAGATAAGTCATGATGAGAGATTGGGTGGAGACAGCAGTCCAGCCCGTAATGAAGGTCGAGACGATAGGCACAGCGATGTGTACCTTGCGGGAATAATTTATCGTCCAACCAAACAAGATGATAGAAAGGCATTGAAGGATCGAAAAGATTGGCACAAGTCGAAGGCGGGCCTTTTCGAGGGGGAAGTTCTCTTCGCGTGTAGCAGCAGTGGTATCCTCTGCCTGCTCTGCATCAAGTGAAGTCTTGTACCTGGCCTTCACCCGACGATAGTCGGCATCGAGAATTTTACCAGTAACGAGTGTTCCAATCATGGATCCGACACCGTTCGCGATGAAGGTCAAACCGATTTGCATCTCTGACAAACCATAGCGGCTTTCGAAAAGAGAGGACATCGCTGTGATGCTCATCTGCCATACGGCGTAATATACCGCGAGAAGAATGAAAATAGGTGCCGCGTGGTTGCTGATGAGTATACGAAGCGGGCCCAAAACATCAATATTTTTCTTTGCGGCGCGCTGCGATTGGCCGTCTGAAATCTGCTCCCAATCGACCTTGGTCGTTTTTTGATAGATATCCAGCGGAAAGTTCACCAGTGGGTTGGAAGACTTCAGGGCCCCATTTCCAACTATCGATCGAAGAGTCTCTGGCAGAAACACGATGAGAAAGCAGAGGAAAGCGCCGCTATAAATGGTTAGGAACCAAAAGATTGTCTTCCATCCCAAGGACCCAGCAATTGCACCTCCGATTACGGGACCGACGGCAACGGGGACGAGCAGGGCCAGCTTGGAAGATCCCCATGTAGCCACCGCGCTCGGCTCGAGTGGTGATGTCGCTGATAACGCCAGATCCAATTGCAATCGTGCTAGCGCTTCCGGTACTTTGAAGACATCGGAGAACAATAAGTGTCGCGTAGTTCTTCGTCTCTGCAAGTCCAATACAGGCGCCTAGAAAGACAATAAATGTGCACATGTATGCTGTCCGGCGGCCTTTTACATCGGAGACTGGACCCCAGAGGCTGGGTGCTAGACCCTGAAAGATGAGATGGGAGGTAACAGTTAGGTTAAGAAGTTCGATGGAGACATTGAGGTCATTTGCAATTGTCGGTAATGCTGGGAAATAAATATTGGATGCAAAGCCGGAGACTATTAATACATTAGTAGGCTACGAAAAGATATGGACTTGGTTTAACGTACATGTTGCTGCAGTTGATACGATAATGATGATTAGCCACTTCTGACGCTTATCAAAGATACTGTAGGGTGGTTCGGGAGTCGCAATTCCAGTCGAATTGTCCGGTGGAACCAGTGTCGGATTGTCATCTGAAGGCATGATGTTTGTTTTTCGTGTCTCTGAGAAATATTCGCTCGCAATGGACTGGGATGTAACGCGACTGCTATAGAGAGCAGCCCTCGCTATATACAATGTCACCGTGGCAATCCCGTGATCATCCCGCAGTAATTTTGCGGAGTTCGGACCTGAGCCCCGGACTTCCGATTCTCAACTCCGTTCCATCAAAAAGTACATTTCCGCTCTTCTTATTCCAACGCATCTATAAATAGTGCAACCAAGCAATCTGAATCAAAACCGATAAAGCCATGCTCACTGTCTCTCTAACTATCAGATCACCATGGATAGCACTACCGACGGCTCGATCAACTTTGGCAAAAACTATGCCGTTCTAAACCTAGACTGGATCACGGTGCTTATCGACGCCGTCAAAGACACCCCTGAAGGCCAAGCCTTGATCGAAAACTTGGCCAAATGGAACGATGCCGTTCATGCGAGCGCGTCTCGACCTCTAACCATTTTCTCTACGCTCTCTTTCTATCCCAGCCAGCCAGAAGTCCAACCCGGTACTCCTTTTGCCAACCTCATTGCCCCCTTCGGAGAGTTCAGACATGGTTCCCCCGAAACCCAAATTTACAAGGCATTCAGCCTGGACAGTCGAGATATTGTTCTCCCAAAGACTAGGTGGTCCGCAATGACGGGAAGTGTACTGGAGCAGATCTTGCAGGCACAGGGAGTCAAGACGGTTATCATTGTACGTAAAACGGACACCAAAAACGTAAGGATATGCTGATCAGGTAAATAGTCTGGGTTAACTCTTTCTGGCGTGGTGATGGCTACGATCTATCGGCTCTTTGACTTGGACTACAATGTCTATGTTATCAGGGAAAATGTCTTGGAGTTACCCGTTGAGCAGCATTCGGCATTCGCGAATGTTATGCTAGATATGTTGCTGCCAAAGATGGGCATTAAAGTCATTTCGGTGGAAGAGGCAATTAATGCTTTGAGCTGATCTTCATGTGAGGATATGCTAGATGGTATTGAATGTAATTTTCTATGTTGAGTTGTATTTTTCCAGAGCATATGCCCTGCTTGTAACTCATTTGGCTATTCGAAACCAGTATACAAATCGAGGCTACTATGTATAATGGTGAAAATGAACTAAAATCCTGGGAAGCACCGAACCACGCAAAATGAGAAGGAAAATAAGAGGTCATGGCTCTAGAGCTCAAATGAGATCATGTGACGAGGAATCTTGTATCCGGGAGCCAAATTAGAGTCCGAGCTCGGACCCACTTCTCAGCTCCGACACCTCCGTCACTTCCGATCAAAAGGAGATCAAATCAACTTCTCCATTACAAACACCAAAGATACTGGCTTAAGGATAAGAGTGATCGCGGTCAGCGACTCCACCACAAGTACTAGCTTCAATGGCAATGAAACATTGATACTGATGATGAAACCCTCAAGATACTCCACCTCCAGGCAAAAGGCCTGTCAGCGGTGTGCTAGTGCGAAAGCTCGGTGTGACCGCAGATCTGGAGGGAGGGAGCCATGCTCGAGATGCATGCAGCGTGGCATTTCATGCTCATATGTGCAGGATGATGCTTCTGAGCGGAATCCAACAAGTCCGGTAGCGCCACCCAGTCCATTCTCGGTGTCAGATTCCTCGCTTACCGGCCTGGGAAGTGGCGTTCTGGCCATGAGTAACTTGTCAACTTCGACATTACCGTCATCTCCGGGAACCAGAGTGCTTGTCAACACTCAGAACGAGTTATCTGCGTTGGAAGGTGTCTTAAACTTCTCATCTCTTGACCTGGTGTGCCCTATCAATGCCGATGATATTCAGAATCGTTGGATCCAGGCATATATTCCGATGCCTGGACAAGCAGTTAAGAACTACCCTGATGGTGTTAGATCATATATATACTTGACTCTCAGGTCGTACTCTGCGATGGCTGTCAGTGGCCGGGGGACCCTGCCCTTCATTCATCCAAAGCAGATGATCGCGCAGCCAGCCGGTTCACCCCTCACTACCTGCCTGAGCTTAGTACGAATATGCTCGAACCAGCTTCCCGGCAGCAGTCAGGCGGCAGTTAGTGTTCTACGTCGAGAAATTCAAACTCTGGATCGGGATCGAGCGAAATACACCAGTGATGGTCTGTTTGCCGCGTTTCAGTCTTACCTGATATACTCCATGGTTCTATTCTTTGTACTCGGACAATCATGCGATGATGACTTTCGCGCTATAATGACGAGCCTCCAAGAGCTAGCCTGCGCTTCATCTCGGCAAGGGTTGATATGTGCGGCTGATCAACGACGAGCGCGACCGAAGTGGGAAGAATGGATTATAACGGAGGCCAAGCGTCGGACACTTTACGTCATGTATTTGTTCGATAGTATCCTCTCCAGCCAGGAGGGTCTTCCTACCTTCCTTGGCACTGAGCTACGAGGTCTGCCTGCTCCGGCCAATAAGCTACTGTGGCAGGCAGCAACCCGGTATGAGTGGGAGAGGGAATATAACGTACATATGGCGGACTGGATGGAAGGATGTCTAACAATCGACGAATTATGGCCCACGCCTGATGATTTAGGGGAGGCTGGAGTTGCAAGGAGGAGTGCAAGGGTGGACCAGTGGATGCAGAATCTTGACGAATATGGCACAATGCTTTTCGCCATCATGAGATGCACACACGGAGATTAATGGATGCTTCACTGTTAGGGATAGAGATACACAGAGTTATGAGTGCCCTATTCAAAAAAATCACCATCGTACTGTTCACGGTATTTATATGTATTGGTAAAGCATCACGTGACAGTTCACAGGGGGTAAGTTGACTCAACATTTAGCCTTCCAGTTCCGCAGGTTATGATAAGGTCGTAAGATGGAGTTTCATCAGCAACTCCTGTCAGAAGCACTTGTTGTAATTTTTTTTATAGGAAAGTTCGTAGACCTTTTCTAAGCCGTAAGGTGCAGTTCCTTGCCCGAACAAGTATCACTGGCATTTGCGGCGCAGCACAAACCAGGGTTCAGGCCTTGGTCAGTGCATTAGCTATGCAACCAGTGTTCTTGGTTTGCAGCAACCCAACCAATCAACATCTCGTCATTGTACAATCAGAGTGCCATAATCGCAGGTGCCGGCTGCGGCCCGTCGCTTCCTGGCCCCCACTGACTCTGGCCCCCAACTAGTACAATCCCCTCACAGTCGCCGATGATTCTGCCTCGGGAATCACTGATAAAGAGCGCCAGACCCTGGCGACAAGCAAGCTGGTGGTGGCTTTGTGTCAGCCCATCAGGCGTGGGGAGGGTGCAATTATTATAGCCATTATCTACTCCAGATTTGTTATTTGTACGGAGTATCCAACAGCAACCAAAGAGATGGTTTCGTCCAATACCTTGGTCCCATCCTTCAAGACCCTATTAATCTTTATGATAATCCTGCCGGGGAGGTAAAGTCAAACTCTTTGTCTGCCTTGAGTACTCACTGCTCCACCATGCCCTCCCTCGTATCGAGACAAGTAGCTGTCATTGTCAGCTTCGCAATACTGAATGCATTGGCTCTGATAGCCGTGGGTTTGAGGTTCTACGCTCGGGCCTTCATACGGAGAGAAATCCAAGTTCATGATAGTCTTACGATCATCTCGTTGGTTATGCTCATTGGCTACACAACCTGTCTTTTAGTTGCTACAGTCAACGGAGGCGTCGGTATACCTCTCACTCAGGCTATAGCATCTGGGCTTAGCATCACGAGCGTGTTGAAGGTCAGCATGTTCGTATTTGAGACTACAAGGGCTATCTTACTGACGAATGTACCCGTATAGACTTTCTTCGCCTCCCAGTTATTTTGGGCAATTGGAATAGCCTGCTTCCGTCTTGCAATCCTTGACCTCTACATTCACACCTTCCCAGTCCAAACGTTTTGTATCGCGGCATATGTACTAGAAGGAATCATCGTGCTGTATCTCATTGGTAGCATTGCCACCACACTACGTCTCTGTCGCCCATTAGCATACTACTGGAATCCAAGCCTCGAGGGCTCATGTGACAATGCAGTGACTGCGGAACTCGCGGCGGCCGTCATTAACATGATCCTTGATATCATCGCCGTATTACTGCCGGTGCCGGTTATTTGGAAGTTACAAATGGCCACCGAGAAAAAGGTAGCCGTTACCGCCACCTTTGGCCTGGGACTAGTGTGAGTCAGGTCACATACCTCACCCTGCTGGGGACGTTGCTGACCGAAATCCAACCAATAGTATTTCTGTTATAAACCTAATCCGTCTCATCAAGGTCTTAGACTGCACCTTGGATCAAGACCTTACATACTGCACGGCTGATAGTGCCATTCTAACTGTGGCGGAAATGGCAGTTGGGATCATGGTGGCCTGTGCACCCACCTTTGGCCCGGTCATTTGTCCTAGCCGCAGAAGACGGTTCGCAGAGCAGGAGCAAGGCCTCAGTTGCAGCAGTCACGCCAGCGGCGGCCGGTGGCCGACTGCCGAACACCACCCTTACAGACAGTTTACATCGGTTCATTACGATGCGAGTCTGGAAATGCAAAGTCAGAACTCTCGGACTGGGCTTGTTCAGAACATCCATCAGAACAAACATCCCAGCGAGGAAATCATGCCCACAGACGTTGAACAAGCTTAGATATGATATCAATGATATTCATGATTAAAATCAACATGTAAACAAGCCTGGAGAATCAGCACTCCATCAAGCGACTTCAAATCAACCAAGCTATAGTTACAGACGAATCAAATACAAAATTCCATAGAAGTATAAGGCCTAACGCGCCTTTTCTTTGCCCGATCGCTTTCCAAAAATCTGTTTCCGTTTCTCAGCCGGCTTTAGAATCTAACAGACAACAATTCAGCGATAAGCATTCGTTCTACCGAACCTCAATAATAAAGATACATATACGACTCACCTTGAACGAGCACATAAGATCCTCATCGATATCCAGCATAGCCCCCGAATTATCAAACTCGCCACAATAATTCGGCGCACTGAAAAGAGTTATGAGCTGCCGCTTAGCGAAGAACTCATATCCATCCTGAACACACTCATGAGCGCGGCATATAAGGTCGAGATCATGCTTCTGGATAAACCGATGAACCACATCAGGACCGAAAGTAAACGATACACCACGGTCGTTCGCGCCCCAGCCCAGAATAAGCTTGCCCGGGTCGGCCCAGAGGAGGTCGCACAGTAAACCCTCATCGGGGATCTTATTGACGATCAGTACTCATCCTGAACAGAAAGCGGGGCCGGGAGCATATGATATGACTCACATCTGTAGGTCGCATAATGCGCCGGATTTGTTCCATAGAACTCAAGTCCGGGCTAAGCCCTCCATGCATACAGAATATCTTGTCTTCTATAATAGCGACGAGAGGGAGACAGTTGAAGCAATCAATGAATGTCTTCCAGAGCCTGACATTATACCTTCGCTTACATTCGTCGTAGAACCCGTAAATACGATTTATGGATGCGCATTCATGATTACCTCGCAGGATGAAGAAGTTCTCCGGATACTTGATCTTGTAGGCTAGAAGAAGACAAATGCATTCGATTGACTGTCTGCCACGGTCAACGTAGTCGCCGAGGAACAAGTAGTTGGATTCGGGTGGAAAGCCACCATATTCGAATAGGCGTAATAGGTCGTAGTATTGTCCGTGGATGTCGCCGCAGACCTGGTGGTTATCAGTTATCTTCTAGCAAGTTACAGTATATATGTGATGCCAAAGGTCTTACCTTGATAGGTGCCTCAAGTTCTAGTAGTATCGGTTGGGTGAGGAAGATCTCCCGCGCCATGCGGCAGAGATATTCGATTTCGGCCTCGCTTATTTCAACAGGTTTGCCTGGTCGTAACCCTCTTACTGCTACTAACCTCTCAATAAGAGCATCCAAGTTCACGTTGTCCTCCTCTGCCATGGTGTTGACTAGTGATCTATAAGCAGCTCTGATACCAAGGGACTCCAGCTATCGACAGCAATCATTGGCGGGGAAGTCTGGGGAAGATGGAGGCTCTGGCCCGGAACAGGAGGTATAAATACAATCTGAGAATAGAATATCAGAGAAACTTTTCAGTGTTTCAAGCCAAGATGATTTCCATACCACCGGGTTGATCCGCTTGTGATAATGTTCCTGGGGAGGTATTTGACAATCGCGATGGATCGTCGACGATATGAGCCAGTCACGTAAATTGCTGCTCGGAGAATCCCAAGGCCTTCTGTAAGCACGCTCAGATTATTACCGAATGAAAATAGCAACAAATTAAGATTTATCTTGGCTTCAAGGTGAACTCCGACTAGGATGTCGGAGTTGAGCCTAGCCACTCATGATTGGCAGATTCTCACAGGAGGTTACTAATGCCGCCACCCTTAGTTATCCCACGGACAGGGTTCTATCACAAATAGTTTCTGCCTATTCAAAGTATTCCGGAACAGTTTCGTTGTTCATGCACTACATTCAAGTATCTGTTTTTAAGAACTCTCGATATCATCTTGCATTTACCAATTCTACTTACACGTAGTCTTCTTCGCAGCGAAGCAATGATAGTTGACATTATGAGTAGGCCAGATAAGCAGTCGAAGCCAAAGGGATTGGACCATCAGCATACCCGGAACTTGGACGCATTGATCGAGCAATTGATGAATTGTATAACCTTGTCGGAGGATGATATAGAGCGATTATGCGATCAGGTACAATGTCAATAACCTTTATGACCAAGCCATTGTTTACATTCTCTCTAGGCAAGGGAGTTGTTGCAAGATGAATCAAATGTACAGCCAGTTGTGAGTCACCTGTCTAGCTACTAGTACCAGTACACAATATAACAGCCCTAATGATCATTTTTGTCCAGCCCCGTTACAGTATGTGGCGACATTCATGGCCAGTATCATGACCTGATCGAGCTTTTCCGAATAAGTGGACCATGTCCAGACACCAATTACCTCTTCATGGGTGGGATACCAATCCTAAAGCTGCAGTCCGAGTATCATGTCTCTAATATCATCACACTTTGCTAGGTGACTACGTCGACCGCGGCTACCATTCCATCGAATCAGTATCCCTCCTTATTGCCCTCAAAGTCCGCTACCCCAAACGCATAACTATTCTTCGTGGGAATCACGAGTCCCGGCAAATCACCCAAGTATATGGCTTTTACGACGAATGTCTACGGAAGTACGGCAACGCCAGAGTATGGACATTATTCACAGACCTATTCGACTACCTCCCTCTCACCGCTCTTATCGATAATCACATCTTCTGTCTCCACGGAGGGCTAAGCCCCTCTATTGATACTCTGGATAATGTTCGAAAATTAGACCGAGTACATGAACCTCCTCATGATGGCCCAATGTGTGATCTCCTCTGGAGCGATCCTGATGACAGATACGGTTGGGGTATTTCGTCTCGGGGCGCCGGGTATACATTCGGACTGGATATATCTGACGCGTTCAATCATAAAAACGGTCTCAGTCTTATCGCGCGCGCACATCAGATGGTAATAGATGGGTATCTTTGGTCACATGATAGAAACTTAGTTACGGTGTTCTCTGGTATAGTCTAATTCATTGATGAATCTGGCTGGATATGTGTTGATGAGTTAACTATAGCTCCGAACTACTGCTACCGTTGTGGTAATCTAGCGGCCATAATGGAAGTGGATGAAAAACTCAACTATCAATTGTAAGATTGAGGGTTTTAGTCCGAGTTCAGTCCTTTACTAATGCTCAGAAAAAGTATACAGTTTGACCCTTCGCCACGGACTGGAGAACCTAGGGTGCATAGAAGGACGCCGGATTATTTTCTATAGTATGAATTCTGCCCGTACTGTGGTGCATCTCAATTTTTGGCAGTTCAACCTATTGAATTGGCCAGTGATAGTAAATGTATCAGAGATGAGTAGATATATGGAGGTTTGACCAATGTCAATTGTTCGATAGGGAAGGCCCTTCCAGTGATTGTTCTGGCTGATTATCCGTCCTTGGTAGAATATATATATTTTATTTGGGGAGTCATCAATCAACGAACTCTTATGTTGCAGTGTGGCCTCGCTATTTGTAGAGTAAGACCAAATAAATCAATTAGAAAAAAAAATACATGAATAAGAGGCCGATACAATTTTTCAAGCTTTCATTTAGATGTTTCCAAGGGCAGGTAGAGGTATAAATGAGCTTTATGCAGCTTGTATAATTGTGCAGGATATACTGCTAGGCATAATGAATAGGCAACAGTGCGCGTGATTAGCTAAGGAGGCTGCCTAAAATCAATTCCTTGGCACTCAAATCAGGTCCACAGGTTTTCGTGTGGGTCAGTCTGAGGGTCCAAATTCTATTGAGCAAACCCCGTATACTCAGTGGCCGGTCCGGATGGGAACTATGTTAGTCCGCGTATCAACTAATATGTTGCTGCACAGGAAGCCGAGCCCCACTAACAAGATGAAAGTTAACTATTGCAATGTGAAAGCGGCTGGCTTTGGTCATATCTTTTCAAATCCCTCTATCTGCCCGATCTTGCTAGCCAACGGTACTCGTTCCGCAGGATGTCCAAGCCATTCCAATATGATGGGTTTTCCTGTTTGCCTACTGAGCTTTTCGAAGGGCTGCTGTCATATTTAGATGTCGACTCGATAAAGGCTCTGCGTCTCACATGTAACAAGCTTGCCAAAAGATGCATCGGCCCCCGATTTTTAGCGTTCATTCACCAACCTCTGCTCGATGTTACATCGGAAAATCTTCGATCTCTTCTTGCCTTGGCTCGCAATCCTGATCTCAGGAAGAAAGTTCATTCTATTACCCTCTTGGCTACGATCATGGATATCTCCGGATTGGAGCAGAACGTCAAAGATGGATACTATATAGTCGTGAAGGTCAATGGGACCAGGTGGAGAAGGGTCGAAGTTGACTATTCTCCTGATGAACTTTCCAACGCGAAAGACGATCTGATATGGTTAGTAGAACAGAAAGAAGCAAGAAAAAAGGAATCGCCAAGCGAGCTGGTCAATCTTCTTGAACATGTGCTTCAAACGTTTGGTGAATTGGATGCCATCCACTTGGATGGTGCGGTTGTCCGGGGTCGCAAGGAGAGAAGATCCCTTAGGCCTGGAGAGTGGGTTCCACTGTGGACGCGAGCTGCGCAAGTTTCCTCATGGGTTACGAAGGCGCTGGCGCAGAGCCAGGCGTCGGTGAAGAGATTCGACATATATCAGAGTAATCGCAAATGCGGAATCGAAGCCGCTAATATCGATAACCACAACGTAACGCATGACCTAGCGGGATTGGAAGTGCCTATTAAGGGGTTGCAATCGCTCGAGATGAGCTTATCTGGGGACGTACAGGATGCTTTGGACTATCGCGAAAGACGGGAAGGTACAAAGGAGGCGGAAGAAAAGATGGCTCGCATAACCAAGGAGCAGGACTCATATGGGACACCGAGGCTTCCGTCATTCTTCCTCAAGTCTACACCCTCTCTCCGAAAGCTGGAACTTTCATTCCGTCAAACTGTCACACTATGTTCGAAGTCGTTTAGGCAGAAATATGATTGGATTATTCACAGTATCGCCCACGAAGCCCAGTTCCCAATGCTGGAAGAGTGCACCCTTGCCGGGTTTTCAGCGAGGAGCGGCTCAGTCTTGCTCCTTCTTCAGAAAAGCCCCAGTATCAGATCCTTGACGATTCACGAATGCCACTTGAGCTCTGGGTCATGGACGCCAATCTTCGCTCATCTGGAAGCGTCGATGCCGGAACTTCAGACCCTAGACCTGTCGAACTTGTGGGGAAAACACATGCAAAGCATGAATTATGCACAAGCGCATATGGGAGATGGTAATGATAATGGCAGGGAAGAGGAAGAGGATGATTGGCAGGAAGGCGATGGTCTGGTTATTTGGCATACTAATCCCAGTCCCCGTTGGACGAGATACACGTCAACCACAGGGAGCGGTGTACACACCATAAGTTTCACTCGCGAGGAAATAAAGAAGGGGCTTGTTTCCCGGCCCCTGAATCCTGGGCCAGGTCGAGTCAAAGGCTCCGCTGAGAATTGGCGGTGGCGGAAGAATCGGCTCACGCTATATGGACCTCTTTCATAGATCAATAAGTTGTCGCTCTAGGCAAGTCTTGGTTTTCTTTGCTTCTTTGCCTCCCCTGGATTCGTCCGAATTACGATTGGAAGCGCCGTGATTATAGCTTGAATAAAGATAAACCCGAGCAGTATATGGCTCATTGAATATGAATTCGGAGATGCCCAGACGATAATGCTATTAAATTTACAGTGCTAAGCAGGTGGCATGTGAGATGCAAATATCTGATAGTCTTGCAATAATAGTGGAATACCTAGTCCTCCAGGGCCCTTCCGTCTTCGGTCTTGGTCCGAGGACACGCAGACTGGCACCACGGATTACAATCGACTAGCTTGATACCAGAGACACCATAGTAGATCTGTCGGATGACAGAATCTTCTCTAATGCCTCTCTTGTTTTTATGCCTTTCTGGTACCCAACTAATCACTGTTTACCTGTCTCTTTTCATAATACTATCCTTCGATATAATGGACGAAAAGTGATAGTCATAATACACTCCGTGAAGCTTTACGAGCATGTCGTCAGGGGGTACATATGTGAGGAATTAGACATCGTAGGACTACTAAAATATACAGGAACCAAATAAATTTATTTCACTGTTGATTATTTTGGAGAAGCCCGAGTATGGTTTGAAAGGAAGGCTGCAGATCTGTATCCTTAGTAGTATACTTTATTCTCGTCTGTGCAACCCCCGATGGGCTCTTGTCTCCGAACTGTCTGCACTGTGATCTTGCTGTCGGTTCCGCACCTGCATCCAGCAGAACTTTGACAACCTCCTGCTTGGCAAAATAGACGGCGTAGTGTAAAGATGTGCCCCATTCTGGGGAAGTCGTATTTGGATCCAGATCCTCACTAAGCAGAAACTTGGTCTTGAACTGCCCATCTACCACGCGCGGACGAATCACGTGAAAGAAGAGGCTGGGATCTATCTTGGCTCCGTATTCGACAAGTAGGTCAAACAAAGACGTGTCATCTTCACAAGCGATCTCTAGTGCACTGGCAAGCGGAGCTACCTTCTTTGGTCCGCGGCGATTAGGATCAGCTCCTCGCAAAAAGAGTTCACGAGCTGTGGCAACATTCAGGAAACTATTTGGATTGATATGTTAAGCATCATAACTCTGTCTTGCCCTCTACGGATATTTGCGGTTAACTGAAATGAAATGAACATACCGTAAAAGAGGCATTCGATTGGACGTGGTACGGTTAGGATTGAGACCACGATCGAGGTAGTGGCGAACTACATCGGGATGTTGCTCGCCGTCTTTTCCACCAAGGGAATCTATCGCAAAGCCCGTCATTGGAGCGCCAGCATCGAAAAGTGCGGCCACAACATCCGGATGTGCCGCAGCGGTAGCGAGACTGAATCCTTCTTCTAGGGTCCGGATGGGAATCCCGCTAGCAAGGGCCTTTCGCACTTTTGGCAGATTACCTTCCATGCATGCGGTGAAGGATTCCTCGATGAAAGCAGCTCCGGGCGCCATGATGTCGAAGTATTGGAGTCCTTTTGTGGAAGGGCATATGTACGCTAGGAAGAGGGGTCCATCCAAATTGTATTTATGCGTTGAAACACAGGCGGTGACAGTAGCGGAGACCAGTAACAACGGCTAGTAATGTACCATCTATCAACTGGACCCTGAAGAATCAGGTACGCGACTTCCGCCGAATGGAAAGATTCTTGCGATAGGTTTCTCCATCCTAGGACGAGGACTATCACTATTCTGCGTTCGGTGTGCTGTTATTTCTTTAGGCGAAAGTTGTGTAGCTACTAGCAAATGGACAATAGAGTGGCCTAAAGCAAGCAGAAAGGTGGCCTGAATAGAAGTTGATTGGCAGAGGAAATTTGCGACCCAGCTATACCCTGGGCGTCCCCTACAGAACACACAGAACCAAAATATGATCTGAGACCCTGAAGGCCTGATCATCTACTAAGGCCACACTATTGAGAGTTAACTCCACATATAGAGCCCTCTTTGGCCGCCCTAAACAAAAGGAGTAAAACAAGAGCGCCGAAAACCCACAGCGTATTTGATGATTTGTGGAGTATAAACCAAAGGTCAGCGCAGCGCCACGGCTCGATTCTACCGAAAAATGCGCTAACCACGGTAGAGACACACAATCGGGATAGTAGGCTCCATGGTTCGGTCATGGGCCGAGGAGCAGTAAAACATAAATTCTAAAGTACTACCTAGAACAAATCTGCAGTAAAAGGAAGTATTCAGATTTACGCCCCTCAAAGGCCCTATTCCCCCTTCATGCTGAGTCAATGTCATTCAGCACCACAAATCACGCTTTGATCTATAATTTTCAGAAGGCATGCCTCGAGGGTAACCTTCGGCGAGTTCGGCGGGCTCTCAGCAGCGGTAGAGTCTCTGCGAAGGATTTCGACACTGGACTCAGGCTCGCTACTAAACATGCATATCCGGACATAGTAGCGGCTCTTTTTGATGCGGGTGTGTCTATGTCTCCTAATGCAATAGGTTGCCTCTGCGGACATGAGGGGAAACAGGACCTCCGCGTCATTCGCCTCTACTTCGATCGTGGCCTGGAGCCTAGAGATTGTATAACAACTAACGGCGAGCCTCTTCTGCGGTAAATATACTGTGAATCATTGTTAGCCAGCATTGCAAGGACTAAGTCGTTAGTAATACAGGTTTTATTCGGTTGACTGCGCCCGGGAATTACTCGAGAGAGGTGTCGACCCTAACCGATGCGGTCCAAGGGGGATAAGCCCTCTTGCCAGCTCTTTGGAGATAGTTCATGAGGACGGCGGAGCTACATTCGACTTGCTTGTGCAATGTGGGGCAATGATGGATCCCAGTCTCCTGTTTGATGCTCTTGTTTGGAGCAGCGATGCAGCTATCAAATTTCGTTTTCTTCTCTCCAGATGACTTGATCCTACCACGACGATTTCTGCAAAATGGGGCACGCCGCTACATGGTGCAGCCCTTTTCGCCAATGAGGAGGTTATAAGGATACTCCTCGATCTGGGAGCAGACCCGAACTCCCGGTCATACTGTACAAAGTTCAAGAACAACAGCCCTGTGGAAGTTGCCAAGTGGAAGATGCGAGCTTCTCATGAAGGCTCTTGTATGAAGCGCACGTATCAAAGTGTAATAGAAATTCTTGAGTCTGAAAAAGGAGGGCCCTGTTGTTTGTCAGTTGCTGTGTCGGAGAGGCCAAATACTGAGAACATAACGAAGCCGCCTGAAACGAAGAAGGGGGGAATAGATGTACAGCGTGCTAATGACATTACGGGTTGGTCGGAATCTTCAAATTGTGGAACAGAATTACTAAAGCGTCCCGCACGGGGCCAAAGCACCAGGAAGAGGCAAGCTTCATTGGATGGTAATGTTAGCAGCCGAACACGGAGTCGGACCAAAAATGTACCGTAATTAGATATTTGCCGTATGGTTCTACCTGTGATGGCTTCGAGGATGATGGGTTGCCCAGGGCATTCAGACTTTTTGATAATAGTAAAAGGTTATGCGCGTGCGAATACATGGAAGTTATGATCAACTAGTTAGTTTAAATTAGACTTGAGTGATGCAATAGGAGGATGTGCGGGAGTAATATCAGAAAAAGCTTCCTTTCATGGTCATCGATTTTATAATCATCTAATCATACTTCAAGGTTCACAAACATCTGATGATTGGGATATATTTTACTCAAAGAGGCATCTTGTTTATGGTATTACATAGGTGATCGAATGAGGCAGGAGTTACGTTATGGATCCAATAGGTGGTTCAGTCTTAATGATTACTCCCCATAACCCGCATAACTTGGTGAAGCAGTGACGCTGAAACTACACACGTATTCAGGGGACTCTCTCACACAATTTGAAGAATTTTTGCGTCAATTTCGAGGGTTCACCTCTGTTGGCATTTTGCCCCTCACCTGGTTTTGCCTAAGGAATGAGGCGATGGTGAGTAGTAGCCTTTGAAGCCGTATGTGAACCTAGACGCGGTCTTGGCAGGAGGCTTAGATGGTGGCTTAGACCGAGCCTATATAGCCTAAATGTAGCCTTAGTTCGTGGATATATTGAGGTGAGTCGCCGTGTACCGCAAATCTCGTACCTAAAACTTCTCGGCCTCGGATTACTTTTGCGGGTGACTGACGAATACACCAGACTGTACGTCACTCAAGATGGCCAATACGGCAGGATTTATCCATACCGTGCTGCCTTTCGATGGACACTACATTAGACTTCTCAAATTTGAGTCTACCGCCCCTGAAGAACCTCTCAGACTTTCTCTCAAGACATGCAAGTTCGCAGAGAAACCCGACCACAACAGCCTCTCTTATGAATGGGGTACCACCGCAGCTGACCAACCGATCCTCGTCAACGATCGGCTCTTCTTCATCCGGGAGAACCTGCACAGCTTCCTGGAGGTATTAGCTAGGAGTGCTTACAGAGACACTTATTTTTTCGCGGACGCAATCTGTATTAATCAGAATGACATCTTTGAGCGTAATGCCCAGGTCCAGCGAATGGGCGATCTTTATGCACAGGCAAAATTCGTGCTCGTCTGGCTTGGACCAGCCACAGCCGAGAGCGATCTCATCTTTGATGTGTGCATTGATTTGACAGTGAACAAATCCATCGTCTCAGCTAAGCTGGGGAAGAATAAGGCACAGATTGACGCCCTGGATACGATATACCAACGGTCCTACTGGACCAGGCTGTGGATTATCCAGGAGCTATTCCTGGCACGAAACATCATCTTATTTTGTGGATCAAAATCGACGGCGTGGTCGGCGTTTAAGCAGCTACCGAGGTGGAACAAGCGCGAGTTTGCCCTTGGAGGCTTTACGGGAGTTGATATGGTTCTTGAGAGCACACCAGCCGGTCGCCATGCAAGGGATATTCTAGATGAGTTGGACAAGATGGATCAGGGAAGAAGCACTTTTGCACAGATAGGACTTGTGGACCTGATTCTGAAATTTGATCTGGCTAAATGCTCCGATGTTCGTGATCGTGTATATGGCCTACTTGGTCTTGCTAGTGCATCTAGTGCATCCAGCAAAGCCCAGGAAGGCCGAGGACTTGAGGTCATTGTGGACTATTCGGAGAGCCCAATGTGCCTATTTGTGCGCCTTCTGCGTAACATGCCGCGTGAACTCCGTATTGGAACTGCACTGGAGCTCTTCAACGTTCTGGAGCTGCAGCGTGCTCCTGAAAGTGCGATTATTGGAAGCATTCCCGATACACATTTGAGTCTATCTTTCGAGATTAGCTTCACCCATATAGGACATCTTAGGAATGTGACGCAGTCCTCTGACAAGTCCCTGCACCGACTGCTGACAGGAAAAAGTTTCGCGCAGATACAAAAAGGCGAACGTCAAAACGCTATGGCAATCTATGGCGGTGGGCCTCTATATAGTATCATGTCATATGACAGCTGTGTAACCGCGTCTGGCGCTTGTGGAGGTGATGATGTCTTCCTTCTGGAAGGTACCAACTTCGTCCTAATCCGAAATTATAATGAATGGGGCGGTACGTCGGGTTACATCCGAGGTCTTCTCTGCAGCGGAAAAAGCGAGCAAAATATCCAGAGAACAGGCGAAGTTCTCGATAGTATCCTCTCCCATTTACCATTCCTCAATGGTAATTGTCTCAGGTCTGAGAGGCATACAATGTTCAAGCTGGCGGGCCCGGTTGACTTTGTCTATGAGGATCTGAGTCTGCAACAGATTATCTTGCTCCTATCATATGCCGGACAACATAGTGATTATTGGAGTCGGCAGTTAGAGGCTTCTACTAGGGAACTAATGAGCATCAGGATGGCCTAATCTTTACTACATATTCATATACTTTCCACGGCCTTTCTTTTAGCGAACACCCTTGAAAGTCTGTCCCATGTGAGATGCTTGTTGCTTCCATATCCTTGTCCAAACAATGTCAGCACTTTTGAATAATTCATGAGCGGAGGCCGATGCGGAGGAATTCTGGCTGGTGTAGTAGTAGTAGCGCCTCCTTATCTAGATGCGTTTGCTGTCGTGGTAATGTCCATAAGGAATAAGTATTAATCGATGATTGTACGAAGTAGCATCCCATCCAACGCACTCACAGGTCCATCGAATAGCCGGCTGCAGCTACACACCCAGACTTCGTTCTGATTTCACCCGCACGTCATTCTGGTATGGTATCCGCCGGGTTGAGCTAGGTCGGTTAGCATCGTACTTATCTCATTTCCTTCGTGGTGTCGACACACTTACCCAATACAAAAGTTCCTTACTGTCATGTTACTGCTTATGACAAATTAACATTTCTTCTTCTACATATCCCACCGACCCGCCAACGATGAATATAGGCCTTGACCTCGCCATCACCTACTTGTACGATATTTACGCTGCAACACACCAGCGTCGACCACGATAATTTACTTCCATCGGCATCTTTCTTAGACATAGTACAAGTACACAAGTTCTTGCTTCTGGTTCCGGAATCTACCTCACACCAATAGTACGACCCAGAGGGCACCTGCCGCTCACGAATCGCTCGATAAGAATATCGTCTAACATCTTGGCTCCGTTCCACCATGGCTTCTTCAGCGCGTACGACCGATGGCAAGCCAATTTGCCGATCGACAACACCTGTTAAAATATTGAAACAGAGGAGCAAACAAGCCAAGTACCACTTCTTGACACTGAAAAAATTCCGTTTTTCGGCAAAATCGATTGAAAACGCCACTCCGAAGCATACCACCGGAATTGATTGAAAAGATATTGGCGCTGCTGTCGACCCCCGACCAGATATACTTTGGCTTGAGTTGCAAATATATCTTCGCTTGTCTGGAAGAATACCTTAAGACGCAAGGAATGAAGATTCACCAGCTTCTCCCGGCCGAACAGCGGGTGATGCTATGCCCCAACGCCAAGGAAAAGCCTAGAATACAGCTATTTCTTCGGCTTAACAATGACCGCTGGAGATATTGCCATGATTGTTGGACGCTCCACCCCGACGCTCTCTGTCACGCCCGGCCGCAAAGGCCATGCTGTTTCAAATGTTACTTTCTTAAAGCAAATTTTAAATGTATGCAGTATGCGGGCAAGGTCGACATCTGTCCATGCACCAGCATCACATTTCGCGATAAGCTTCATTTGATAAGACAGTGTAAGGACACTCAAACACATATACTACGTCCCGGCGAGATAAAATTTGGTGATAATGTGCCATTGAATGCCGACAGCAGGAAGCCAAAAGGGAATTTCAGACATGACTGCGAGTTTACAGGCCATTCTTCCATCGGGGTTCGGATTAGGACTGATTTTTGGCTTTCTGAGATGGACATGAGTTTATGCGTGATTAACCAATATGAATTCATAACACTCCGCGAAAGTCCATCAGCAAGCTTGAGCACTATCCCAGTGTGCTCATATAAGGATATAAAAAGCTGGGTCAGGAGAGTCTTCCATGATGGTGGGTCGAGCTTTAGAGGCTGGAAAAAAAGCCGCTCTACATACTTATTAGAGCACCGTGGCTGGGAAAGGGTGGAATCTGGGGAAGAAATATTCACTTCCCAGGTTATGATATTCAGAAATTTAGGGGATTGGAAATGGCCTAACAAAGCTTGGACTAACCACAGCAATCACTGATGTAGTACATGTTTCTGTTATTCTGCGCATCTGATGTATACTGTGAGATTATCCTACCTACCAGCTATAGCTCTAGCTTATCCACAAATGCATTATATCTGTACCAAATCACTTTTTCTAAGATTTATTGTCGGGAAATGCGATCTTCTCTGACTCTATCCTGGCTGGCTAATCACAAAAGCTGAACACGCTGCGTCCCTGCACAGAGTTGACAATGATCCACAAGAAGAAGGTTTGAGCTACGGCATGACCGAGCCTAGATCCGTCGATCCTCGGACCGCTATCTGGAAGTTACTCTGGAATAAAGTGGCAAACTACTGCCATGCATGACAATTCCGGCCCCATCCTCGCTTTCCGGTAATACGGAAACAAGGCGCCCTGCCTGAAATATAACATCGGTGTATACACTTCAAAGAATGCACTCCAAAATAAACACCGATCTGTCCTATAGATCGTCATTATCAGTGCCAAAATGAATTCAGATATATTCCCTGAACCACCATCCGATACCATCGGTAAGTCTCGTACCCCTGACCCCCTATTAAGGACTCCGTACTCCGATGCAGTGCGCTAACCGGTCCGACAGATTGGTCTTCCCTTGGAAGCCAAAGCGTTGAATGTACGTTGTGTCTCTCGCTGACGGTCCTGCAAGTCTTCAACTTATAACATCGGAGCTAAGATTTACTACAACTGATATAGTTCCCACTTCTCATGTGGAATGCACCTACTCCCCTACAACAAGCTCCTGGAGCGCACCCACAGTGATCAACAACCCAAATCTTCAAATCGACGGCTTCGCAGTGGGACTAAACTATGGAGGACCATATTATGAGTCCCTTACCGGTAATTTATTACATTTTTCTCTTCTCACCAAAGTAACTCAGCATACTGATTTCGGCTTTTGCTATAAGCCCGACGTACGCGAGATAACCGCATCCTTCTCTTCCAGCCCCACGATCATGCCCGTCACTTAGCAGATGCTGCAGCGGCGGTAGGCATAACGGCTGTCCCCGAGCACATCTTCCTAGAGTGTGTTAGGAAGGCAGTAGCAGTCAATACTTCCTATGTACCTCCGCCTCAGACAGATGCGGTGCTCTACATTCGCCCGCTTCTGTTTGGCCCTAGTGTTCCTCGCATTCGCGATTCTCCGGCGCAGTATACATTCTGTGTGTTTGTGCGTCCAGGTGTGGTGTATCCGCGGACAGCGGCGCAGAATGCAATAGTCATGGGCGATGGTAGTGCTGATGATGTTCCCACTTCAGCGGAGACCCGGAAATGCTCTCGAACTGAAATTTGGGATGAGGGGTGGAAAGGGGGCTTGGGGGGTACAGGGCAGACAGATGGTCGACAGGCAGAACGGGATGGTTATACTATGAAGCTCCAGCTGGAAAATACCCGACATGGGTCATTCATCAACGGGTTCACAGCGTCCGCATTCATTGGGGTGCAGGAGGAGCACGGTAGGTATACGTTGATGGTGCCGAGATATCCCAGCCGGAGCATCATTAGTAACTCGTGCGTTGCGATTGCTATACAGCTTGGGTGGAAGGTGAAAGTTGGGCCGGTATGTATTCTGCTGAACACATGGGTAGCCTCGCACTCTTGGTTAAATTCATTCTGCTGCTAGTGGACTAACTATGAGGAATGGCGCTGATTTAATGTCGTTGCAGATTTCGGTCGATGACATCGATACCCTGTCCGAAGTCATTGCCACCAGTACTTGGCACTGGCTGCTCCCAATTCGACTGATATTCTGTCCATCCGCCCGGCAGACAGTAGTCTACCAAGCTGGGTCTCATAAGGCGGGCTTTGCGTGTCGAGTGCTGCGCAATGCGATCGGAAAAATCATGGGTGGGGAAGTTTCGGACATATGGCAATGGTGTGTGCCAGTGACGCAGGAGGATCGATTTCCTGGTTGAACGGCGGCATGAGTGGAATACGAGTAGATCTAAGCGCATTAGCACATCCCTCGCCGCTTTGAGCCGAGCTGAAATTCCATACCTCTCTTCCCCCCGTTGCCTGCAAGAGGCCACGTGGACCATTGATTCCGGTGGTCTAGCTAGCTTTTCCAAGGCTGGTGCCTGTCGTCTCCATTTGAGAGGGCTTGTCTAGGTGTTTTCTTCCTAAACCCCTGAAGAAGATAGATTTATCCGCATTCCGTTGGGTCCGGTAGATGGCATGGTATCTGGGCCCTTACCAATAGTTGGGTGATCGATGCTAAAACGCATCGCGGCGATGATCATGCAGCCAGCCTGTCCTACGTCATTTTGCAACTGTCCTGGACTTCCCTCCCACTGGTATTCGATAGCTGCCCTAGTTGTTAATGGTACTCGTATAGGTGATTACTCACACGTCTATGGCCACCGGTCGGGTTCGCGAGGTTTGCGCCATATCGGCATCGCCAACCGAGCGATGCGGACATCCTTTGGGAAACCCCGAGCTAGCCACCACTAGCGAACCGCATGGACAGTCAATACCCCCAATTGTTTCTTCTCTGTGATGGACTGGCCTCAAGGGTTACTCTGGGTCCCGGACAGTGCTGTATGTACCAAAGAGAGAGAGAGGGGAAGAGAAGGAGCACAAATCACCGAGTTGGTATTTCGGCTAATTGTCATCCGATAGTCGACCAAAAGCACCGCGGATCAGAACCGGGGACGAGCGAGGAGCTGTGCTGGACCGGATTTTGGGATAGGCCAACCCCGTGAAAATTTTTCTTTGGCGCTGTCCTAGACCAGGGTATCTGGGGCTGGTGTGGGTCAGTGGGCCGCAGCTGAGACTCACGGCCAGGCCCGACCCTAAAAAAGTGACTGGCTATGCTCTTTCCAGTCTGACCTAGGTGGCGTTCGATAGTACTCTGGTTGACCCCGGTAAGATTGTTAGTACGGTGGAGAGTTGCAGGGATTTGAATCCTTGAAGCGGTAAGTCTCCCATACGGCACCGCCTTCTTAAATCGCCATGGTGAAACCTTGATTAGCAACGCTGAATGGCTATATGAAGTATTAATAATCATATGAACAGCAGAAAACAAAGGATTCAGATCCCTGCACCTTCCCACTGTACTAACAATCTTACCGGGGTCAACCGTAGTAGAGGACCGGAGGAAACTAGAGACGGCGATGTATATACTAATTCCTTGATCATACTTACACTTTAAAGGAGATGTGTGCGTGTCGTGAATAGCGTCCATGCAGTGGGATGTGCCCGATCATCCAACCTGCATGGTAAATGTAACGTTGGGCCGGGGTATCCACCTAGTGCTTCGATCGGTGCAGCACTTAAATCGATAGTCGCTCAAAAGTTCTTGACCGTTCCGGTGCACATTTCCGAGTAATTGGCTTGCGGATCTCCCAGGGAGCCTGCCCATCACACGTTTGTGGTGTTCGGTGGCCTTTCAAAGCCCGAAGACAGATGGTGTATGTCTGTGGACAAACACGGCTTGAACCAAAGGACGCCTCGACCGGTGACTAGACACACGTTAGGGATGGCAAGCCGCTCTCACTGGCGACCAACGTCATACAGCAGATTATTATCAATCAAACATTCCAAATACCTGCGAGTCTGGCCAAGCCCGCCAATAGCCCCGAATGGGCACAGTTGCCCGTCAATACATGCAATCCACGCCTGTCTCTCCGTCAGCCGTTCGATTGGTGGAAAGCGAGCAGGTTGGCCTATATTGCTAACCTCATTTGATGGTAAATCTCTCGACCATCTGTCATTACAAGAATATCTCTCCCGTGCGCGATGATCGGAGATAGGCGATGCACTCCTGCAGTGACTGTACCCACCGTACCCAACACGAAGAGGCAGGCTGCCCTGGCAGGAACCAGACCCCGCCTTTCTCTGTTTCTGTCTATTGCAACCAATCATCCCATATACTTGTTTTGCATTCAAGGGTATTTGCCTCTGTGATGCCTTGATATATTCTCGTTCTTTGCTTTTTGCCACCACGACCAATCCCAGAAAGACTACTTTGGGGATTTGGAAGGCTTTGGTGATGGCACAATGATCGGAGCGCAGAAGCATATGACACTCATGTTAGACTTAGTGGGGAAGACTCAGCTGAGAACAATCCCATATTAATTGTGAGCAACCAAATCCCGAGAGGGGAAATGTGAAGACTTGTAAGGTGCATACACTATTCCATGTTCTCGTGCGAAAGGTAGTACGCAACTCCCCTAAGGTGGCAGTGCCCGCCTTTTATAGGCCTGCTCTTCATCTTTCGATTGCGTCTTTGACGAGACTTTTTGCGTGATCTTGCAGTCTACAGGTATCTGCTGTGCCGTGATTGAAGCCACGAGGCATCATGAATGGAATTCGCAAGGGTATTACACGACGAAGAGGCGCCTGCGAGCCGTGCAAGGCGCGGAAGACTAGATGTCAGTTCCCGGTGATGTCCCTCCTCTTGCTATCTTCCTTACCTGCCTCTTCCGATATAGTGGATCGTGCCACTTCGCAATATAGCGTGATTCCACTCCTTCTTTGTTCTCAAGCTGACCAAAACTCAACACGGTAGGTGATGGAGGTAGTCCTTGCATGCACTGTCGGGTAAGTTCCCATCTTGTCTTCCGAATCATTCCGTACGCATGTCTTTATCCTGACAGCACAGCTCCCAGAGAAAGGATAGCCCTTGCATCTATTCACAAGGTCCAGCATCAGCAAGGTCCATTGTCACCCCTTCGCGGCTCAGTCCTGCCTTGAGTATATTTGAGCGTGATTCAGATCTGCCGTTACAGCACTCAACCAGCCCTCAGGGATGGATGGAGACAATTGCTCCGGGTTCTTTGGACTTGTGCTGTTGGGAACTTCCCGATGTATCATGCAACCCTTGCCCAGACTGGTCGGCTGATGGCTCGGTCCTAGGAGGTTCATCCGAATCCGAGACAAGCCCTGCTACTCTTCCTCCGCCTTATGGTGACCCATCAGCGACCAGTTTGAATCATGAACAAGGAGGTGACAGAACATCTTCTATCCATATGGTAAGATGGCATTGGATCGTGCGACTAACGTTTCAGCCAAAGCTGATTTCTGACAGCTGCAAAAGGAGTTCCAAAGTACGGCGATCCCCGCAACTTTCGATTCGAACTGGCATACTCATCAAGTACATTAGCTCGCCAAGTAACTCCAGGCTTCGACATTCCGGCGCTGTATTCCTCCCCACCTCTCCCCGACGGTAATCATTCCCGCCGCGAAAAGGTGAAACGTGCCGCAGAGCTTCTTAACTGCCAAATTGTGGGCAATGAGAAGGCATCTGATCTATTGCCTGAGGGGCAAAAACCATCGCTGGGACCGATGCTCGACAGTGAGCCTCGAATCAGTAGCTACATCCAAGGTAAGGAGCATCTAGCTTCCAACGATCTTGCATTTATGTGGGAGTCCGACCAGCGTACTGATGACTTACAGCATGTTTTGAAACACCCTGGTAAGTTGCCTACGACTTACGGGGAGCCCCCTGGACTTAGCTGATAGCCTGTAGTGCTGGTGTCAATATGTTCCTGACTATGGCAAATGCTCAGGAGTGTGTGGATGCTGTGCTAAAGTCCGACTGCTCCGATCGAGCCACGGTGGTGGTGGCCTATGCCGTCCTGGCGTTGGGCTGCTATATTGTAAGCATACATTCGGGTATCAGAAGTGCCGTGGAAGGCATGTCACGGGCCACTGGATATTTTCGACGAGCGTTGTCTGAATCAAAGTATCTGACAATGGATCGCGCGACTGTTCGGGCATTTCAGGCAAGTGCTCTGCCCAGATTTCCTGGTCGATACAGCTAACTTTTCCATCCAGGGGATTCTGATCATGGTGAGTCGGCTCAATGGTGAAGCCGAACAAAACAAAATTAACCTGTGGCAGATCATCTTCGCAGACAAATCCGGTCATCGCACCAAATCCCGTCTCGTCACCCTCGGTGTCCAGTTCGTGCAGGATTTGGGACTTCATAGCTCTCGGCGCCTGCGACAGCTTTGCACCGAGGCCGACGAACGATTGCTTAAGAATGCCTTCTGGCATCTCTATGCCATTGAAAAAGCCGACGCAATTGAGGGAGGCCGATCTTCGGTAAGGGTCCTTCCTCACGAAACAAGAGGAAAGATGATCTAATATGCAACCCTCTAGATGATGTGCGACAAGCTCACCGACTATTCGCCCAGTGATGGACTCCAGAACGCTGATGAAGCGCGGTTGACACTTCAATGTTTATACGGACGTGTCTGCGATCGTGTGATAGATTCGCTTTATAGCCAAGCAGCCCTCCGAGCGTCACGAGTTGACATATGTCGTCAAATAGATGATGCATATTGCTTGGTTCAATCATGGCTTGGTATTCTACAGACATATAGCAATTCGCTCAATCCTCCTTCAGGGCGCTCCTCTTTGCTCGGGGATCACATGGAGACAGAAACACATTTAAGCTCTCATTTTCTTACATTCTTGATTCACGGAAAATGGCTCCAAGTGGCGCGGCAGGGACTGGCTCCTGAGGAGAGAGAGGCATATGAGCGAAGTGAAGCACGATGTCTCGCTGCTGCGCGGTCGGTCTTGGAACGATGTAGCCAGCAGTCCCATGTCCAAATGCTGGCTAATATGTAAGGCCATCCCAATAATCTAGTTGAGAAGCTGGTCGACTAACCTCGAGTTAGGAGGTTTCGTTCGCTTCCGAAAATCGCGGCATGCATTCTCGTTCGTATAGGGCAATCGTGCGACCGGTTGGATGAAGAGCGGATGTACTTGCACATGGTGTCTGGATTTTATAGTCGTCTTGCCATCTTCATGCCCGTCCAGTTGGGTTTGTTGATGGAGTTGATGGATGTGTCGGCGTAGCAATGAATGCGAGACGGGCTGCTATCATATGCAGCGCGAATGAACATCAAAGTCAATTGCAAACTCATAGTCCACAAGCAACTGAAAATTCGATGTCGTTGTGAAATAAACGATGATCTAGAAAAGAAGCAAATCGCCAAATTGAAAAACTTCTTAAACTGTGGTCCGTCGATCACTAATTCTTATCTTATCACCCGAAAGGTAAACCCCCAAGGTCCCTAACTCGTTTGCTCAACAAGACCGCAAATCTTGGTCAATTCTACACAATTAGTCTTCAACTTTACCAAATATTTTCCATGGTCCAACTTCAAGAAAAGAATGTCTTCATGCAGCACTTCGGAATGTCGGTGTGTTTCCAAAGATCTGACCGCAACACGGAGGATGTAAGACCCGCCGATACAGAAGCCTCTTGGAAATCCACCCACTGATAACTTACAATCAGAGCCGATTTCCGAGTCCACCCACTTCTCACCATTGGCTTCGCAACTTACCAGATCGACCGCACAAATATTGCCAGTGCGCTAACGGGAGGTTTCGCATCGGACATTGGCATAAGCCAAGACATCATCAATCTAGGAAATCAGCTTATGTTTTTGGGCGTAATTGTCCTCGAAATACCGTCCAATATGGTTCTACAAAAGGTACTTCTTCTCTTACACTATCTCATGCAAAGACGTTCCCTGTGAATTCAAATAAGCTCAGTGTACATGTATCAGGTTGGACCCCGCCGCTGGATCAGTGCCCAAGTCTGCATCTTCGGAGTCATTGCCGCATTGCAGATCTTCATTCGGAATAAGACTGGTTTCCTGCTTACGCGAAGCATCCTGGGTCTCGCGGAGGCCGGGTATATCCCAGCTGCTATGTACACTCTTTCAACGTGGTATACGAAGGAGGAGTTAACGAAGCGCATTGCAGTTTTCTTCTTTGGAATGTTTGGGGGCGCTGCGGTGTCGCCGTTATTTGGTGCTGCCTTGCTCAAATTAGATGGGAAGGGGGGGTTGCATGGTTGGCAGTGGATATTCTTGTGTGAGTACTGGGTTCTTTCACCATTAGCCGTTATGGAACTCTACTGATATCAGTAGTGGAGGGAATATGGTCGGTCATTATGGCGATCGCTTTGTTCATACTACTGCCGGAGAGAGAGGGAAATGCTAGTGTAACCTCTGATGAAGAGTCTGCCTGCAAATCTCAGTCATGGAATGGGACCACCTCTAGAACGATTCCTGTCAAGGTGGTATGGGAAACACTCACAAACTACACCAAATGGCCCCACTTCCTCGCCACAGCATGTGTCTTCGCGACCTGGAGTCCCCTTACTACGTATACTCCGACGATCATCATGTCACTGGGGTTCTCTCGCATCCAGGCAAACGCTCTCGCTGCAATAGGGAGCTTACTCACTCTACCCGTCATTGTCTTCTTCGCATCTCTGAGTGACTGGTCACGCAGACGGGGGATGAGTGTTATGCTTGCAATTGCTGTGTATCTAGTCGCACTCATTCTATTGAGGGTTTTGCTGGCCCACGTCGATAGATGGGGACGATTTGGCCTCTGGACGACTGTTAATGGGCTGGCGGTCGGGTATCATCCTGTTCATAATGCTTGGATTCAGGTTAATTGCTCTACTCCCGGGGAGAGAAGTGTTAGTGTGGCGTGAGTTTATTTAATCCTGTTTGATATCTTGCCGTGATTACTAACCTGGTGGGGTAGAATGTGTACGTTTCCCCTATTTTGAAGATCGGTATGTGGATGCTGAACATGATTTTTAGTTGTCATGTCCGCCACGGCTGGGCTCATGGCCGGGACGCAAATCTTCCGACATGATGATGGTTTGAATGGGTAAGTGTTCATCATGCAAGACAGGGAGTTACATGGTCTAATGCGTCATTCACAGCTATCCGAGGGGCATACTGATCATGATATTTTTGGTCTTATCCGGCTTAATCTTGGTGGCTATTCAGAGTGCGATTTATCGCTCATTAAACCGTTCAAGCAAGAGTAGGATCGTCCAGGAGACTTGATCGATCGTCCTTGACGAAATTACTTCTACCTTGTACCTAAATACACAAGAGCAGCATCTACACGATCTCATTACCTCCGCATTCGACATTTTCCTGCTCTTCTCTATTCTTCACCCCCGTCTTCACCGACTTCCACTCCGGCACAAACGTTGCCAAAACCGCGACTCCCGCCAACGCAACCGAGATATAAAACGTCCTCACCACCGCTGCATTATACGCCTCTAACGCCTCTCCCAGATACTCGGCGGGCACTAGGTTCCTAACCTCCGTCGCTCCCGCAGCGGCCACACTGGTCGCATCTACACCCGGAATATTCCTAGCGGTTAATCTCTTCACCAGCTCATGCTGAAAGATATTCTGCGCCACGATCAGGAAAACAGCACCTCCAAGCGTCTGATAGAATATCATCAGAGCCGTACCAACAGGCACGTCTTTAGCGGGTAGTGAAGCCTGCATAGCGAGGACAGTTTGCTGCGCCCCCATGCCAATTCCAGCACCCATGATGACTTGGTAGCCAGCCCATTTTGCGGTCCCAGTTTTCGCAGTAAAGGTAGTCATCAGGGCGGTACTGATGAGCACCAGGATACAGCCCATGATCATAGTGGGAGTGTAGTATCCCATGGCGGAGACTAAGGCACCGCTGAGAATGGAGAGCACAATCAGCGATACGAGCATGGGAAGGTTCATAATCCCCGAGCGTACGGCGGAGGCACCTTTGACCACTTGAAACCATATCGGGAGCTGTTTGGGAGCAGACGTTTGTTAGCGGTGGGAAGCACTATGTCGCTCTTCAAGAGCGAATAGGACGAGGGCTTACATAGTAAACGAGAATATAAAATGCAGCTCCAAGCATGGCGCTATATAGACCGCAGCTCCAGACATTTCGGTTCCCCGCTACCCTTGGTGGGATCATTGCCGTTTCTTTCTTTCTGGCCTGCACAATGCAGAAGGCCACCAATGTGACCCCGAAGATCACGAACAGAGCAATAATGCGACCGTTGCTCCAGGACCATTTTGCCCCACCCCATTCGATGGCCAAAAGGAGACAAATAATGCAGGCACTGAAGAGTACTGTGCCTTCAATATCGAGCTGGTCTAATCGCTGGTTTAGTCGGCTACCTTTCGTTGCATCAGGGACGAAAGTAGGAGAAGGCGCATGGAATAAGAAAAGAATGACCACGGCGCCGGCTCCGCCAAGAGGGAGATTGATGTAGAAGCACCATCGCCAGGAGACCTTGTCTGTGAAGGCCCCGCCCATCCTATAAACGTTTACTCGTCAGCATTGAACTCTATACTTCTCGGAGAGATATATTGCAAAAAGGAGTAGATCTGACAATGGCCCAGCCACCGCTGCAGCGCCCTTCAGCCCCCCAAGAATTCCCAAAGCCGTTGCCTGAAGCCGCAAAGACATGCTCGCAGCAATGAGCAAGATAGTCCCTGAAAGAAGCCCTGCAGCGCCTATTCCCGTGATAGCCCGTCCAAGTATCAAGCCAACCGAGGTCGGAGTTGCCGCCGACACGACGGATCCGATTTCGAAGATTACCAAATTTATCATGTAAACCCATTTAATGGAGTACATGGTACATAGCCGACCGTGGAGGATCTGCGTGGCGCACATTGTCAGTAGGTAGACCGAGCTGTACCATCCCATATCGTCGAGAGAGTGAAAATGGTCCGTGATGACGGGGAGAGCAGGTGCAAGTATCGTGTTGTCCTGTCAGAGCATCAACACATTAGCTTTGCCTTTGTGTGATTGACGGCTTTGAATCATAAAAAAATAAAATAGTACCAGAGCAACTGCAAACATCACCAGATACAGCGCCAACAGTATCGCAATCTGGCGCCACTGTGTCGGTGCGTTCGTGTCGGTAGGGGTTTCGTGCGCGAATTTTTCGGAGTCACTAGGCCGGTCCTCAACGACGGAGGAATCTGCTGTAGAGTCAAACATAATCTGGGAAAATGGAACTGGGCTGGAGATGCGCAGCGGCCTCTTTCCAAATGATCATATACGATGGGGTGATCGAGCGTCTGTGGTCAGTGGAGCGGATTTCCGGCCGGACTCGGATCTGCAGCTCGGTCCGCAGATGGAAATAAATCGATGCATTATCACCAACCGGACTGAAACGGGTGTTCCACATACAACACGAGCTGAGCCCAGGTAACAGAAGAAGTCCCAATTTGCTTTACGTTATGCTCAATTGTTCCAATAATACATGCTACTCCGTACATAAGCAATTCGCAAATATCTTAATCACCACACATCCTGCACCACCGCAATGCTACTACTCTACATAACCCCTGACTACTCTACTACTGTCCCTGGGAATGCTCGACCGTCAACTGCACTGCAACTGCCGAAGCCACAAAAGTAGCATTGCTCGCAGCATTGGGAACGTCCTTCGCTACGGAGGCATGATCACCAGCCACAAAAACCCCTGGCACCGTGGTCTCCATCGTGACATCCTTCTGCTTGTAAATCCCATTTCCATCCAGCTCCAGTCCCAGCTGGCTGCTCCAGTTATTTGTAACAACTGTATCCGGCATATGCGTAAGAAACCCCATATCTATATAGATGCTATGAGATTCCCCTCCGTCTGGTTGTCCCAGCCAGACCCGCAGGGTGTCTCGCGAACCCTCAGCAGCCGAAACAATTCGTTCGAACGAAAGAATTGGACGAGATTCAATAATGAACCCTTGCGCTTCCGCACCGGCTTCTTTCACGGCGACCGTGATGTCTTCATTGCCGTTGGTGAACAAGGTTACATTTTCGGCGAAGCGACGAACCATCTGTCCGAGGATCAGACCCACAGAAGGGTTCGCCTGTAGTTGTGAACTCTCTGCAACCAGCAGACCTGCATTTGGTGCGCCACGCTCCTCATACCCATGGCAAAAGAGGCAGTGGAATATGAGCCGGCCCCAGTTCTCGGCGTACCCGTCAATGGGGGGCATGATGTCGCGTATTCCCGTAGCGAGAACAAGCTTTGAACCCAGGTATGCAGTTCCATCTTCATCAGTAACCTCGAAGCGGGTCCCTATACCGTCATGGGGTAGCTTGCGCGCTTGGATGATCTTCTTGTTGATGATGGTATTGGTGGTGTATCTATGCAGGAGGGTGTCGTGGATGGCGGCGCGGAAACGTGCAGGTTCCACATGCTAACGGCAACGCAGGAGTAATTAGATAATTATTGCTGGGTAGGCAAGAAATGGAAGTAACTTACATCGAACCCGAGGACATTATGCATGTGGGATGTCTGGCGGTTGCGGTATTCCTGGCTGTCGAAAAGCAGTACCGAATGTAGCTTGCGGGATAGGGCCAGGGCTGTGGCGAGGCCGGCGGGGCCACCGCCGATGATGAGCACGTCAGCTGTGGTGGCCATGCTTATTTTCAGTTTGTAATTCTTTTTTTCCTTGATAGTTGTGGAATAATTAAAAGTAGGCTAATCAAGTCTTTGAAGCGTGCGAAAACAAGAGGGGATTGCTGAGTCCGTTAAGTAGGGGCTTCAGCCCGGTTTGGGATCTCGGACCGCGGATTACCGTCACGTTACAGTACGTCTCCACTGTTTTCCGGTGCGATTCCGATGCAACTTCTCTTTCAGCTCTGCAGCAATGGACTTTGTATTTGCCCTGTTAATTTATCACAGAGTATGCTCTGCTGCAGCTCAGCCGCAAATCCGGTGTTATTCTGTTTGCTTACCCTGGTCGGTTTTGCGTTAGTGGCACGGACGCCGGCAGCTCGAGACCGGTTACCAACTAATGTGATGGATGAATATATATAGTCTGCATAGGTACTACTACAATATGATAGTGACTATTGACTTATCGAGTTTCAGTAACTAGTGACTTCATCTTTATCTTGAGAGTATTCGGTGACATCTTCCAGTGCAATAGTTCTACCTGCACAACATGAGTCGCTTTTCCTGCATCTTCCCTACCTTGACCGATGGGTATGTCCCGAATCCAGATCACACTCGTGCCGCGGGTCGGCGCACATACACAATCGACCTGAGCGGATGGAATGCCCAATGCAGTGAGACAGAATCCCATATCCTGGCAGCCTGGGGCCTCGTTCTATCCAGCTACGTGGGCACCGATGAAGTGGCCTTTTACGTTGTGCCCACGACTGGTCCGGATACGACAGCATTGGCCGACTTGAAGGTCGAGGGAGATATGTCTCGCCAGTCCCTCACTTACGCTGCCGAGCAATTGTTGCACCCAGGACTCGTGGGTGCCGGCCAGGCTTCCGGAGAGACTGCCAATACCATCATCACCTTTACGAAGGATTTTGAGTCGTTATTTATTACACAGACCGAGGTACGCGTGTCACCACCCGTAGTACAGTGGCCTGGATGGGCTTCTGGACGCTGACGGACATCTAGGAGTCCTTCCTTTCGTTGCATGTTTATCGTGATGAGCAAGGGCATATTTCACTATCACTGACCTACTATCTATCTCTCCTGACCGACGCGCAGGCAGCAAATGTGGGTACTGCCATGGCCCAGGCGCTGGCCGAGGTAGGGACTTGCGACAACGACAGGCTAATCAAGGACCTCAACCTTATGAGTCCGGCACACCTTGAGCACATCTGGCGGTTTAATGCCAATGTCCCCGGTATATGGGAAGAGTGTTTCCATGATGTGATTGAGCGACACGCCGCTAATCAACCACACTCCCTGGCGGTTGATGCCTGGGACATGAAGCTCACCTACGCCGACCTCGTAAGGGAGGCACGCCTGCTCGCAGCATACCTCCAGCAACGCGGCGTGGGTCCAGGCTCCGTGGTCCCCATTTCCTTCGAACGGTCGGGAGCAGCTCTGGTTGCTATGCTGGCTGTGTCCAAGGCCGGCGGAGCCTTTGTCAGTGTGCCCCCGAATCTCCCTGCAGGACGACTCGATGCCATCCTGGAAGTCATCGAAGCACCCTTTGTGGTAACTGGGACGAAGTATGAATCGTTCTGGGCTGAACGCTTGCCTACGCTCCCCATCGACAACTATCCCAAGCCGGCTGCAGAGCCGACGGTGGAAGCCCTCGGAAAGCCAGAGGATCTTTTCTACGTGATTTTCACTAGCGGCTCGACGGGCCGACCGAAAGGTTGCATGCTGTCCCATTCGAACTGGTTAAACGGTGCTCTCCGTAACGCCCCTAGTTGGAAGTATGGTCCCCAGAGCCGTGTCCTTCAAATGCTCAGCCACACTTTCGACATGAGTCTACTGGAGATATGCACTAGTCTGGGATCTGGGGCTTGCGTGTGTGTGCCGCGCACAGAGGAGATTGAAACCAGCATATCCGACGCCATCAACAGGTGGCAGGTTAATCATGTTATCATGACACCTTCACTTGCCCGATCCTTGAGACCCGACGACGTGCCCGGGCTAAAGACAATGTGCCTGGGTGGTGAAGCCTTCCCCAAGGAGATAGTCACCATGTGGTCTGAGCGGATTAATCTCTGGCAGTTCTATGGCCCCAGCGAGTGTTCCATTAATTCGTCGTCGCGGCCGATCACACGGCCCGATGCGGATCCATTGAATATTGGTCCTCCCAACTCGGCTGCTTGCTGGGTAGTAGATGTACACGATTACAATAAACTGGTTCCTGTTGGCGCTATTGGAGAGTTGCTTGTTTCTGGGCCCATTGTTGGCATGGGATACCTGAAAAATCCTGTCAAGACAGCCGAGGCCTTCCTTGATGAAGTTGGATTTGTGGCGAAGGATGATCCCCAGCTTGGTGGATTCCGATTCTATCGGACAGGTGATCTCGTGCGTTGGAACTCGGACGGTACTATCACTTTCTGTGGCCGTGCTGACACGCAGGTCAAACTCAATGGCCAGAGACTCGAACTGGCCGAGGTGGAATATCAACTGGGGCTGGAGGCTGGCGTTCAATATGCCATTGCCATGGCACCTCAGGCTGGCCTGTGCAAGAACAACCTCATTGCTATCCTCACCGTAAAGGGCACGAGCACTGGAAACCAGGATACGGCTGCGGACGAGATTCCGCTGCTAGATCGCCGCGATCCGATCGTCCAGGAGACAGTGAAAAAGCTGCGTTCGCAACTACAGCACGCCTTACCGCGGTACATGGTACCAACCATCTGGGCATTCGTCGGGCGCATGCCCATGTCAGCTTCTGGCAAGATCGATCGCGTACAACTGCGGGATTGGGTACAGAGGATGAGCCAGGAGACTTTCGACGCAATCACTGGCCGCAGCATGGAAGCGGAAGATCATGTTCTCGGTCTCAGCCGGCTAGAGCAGGAGATTCAGCTCGCCTGGGCTGAAGCGCTGGGTTTATCCGCCGCCGAAGTAGGCCTGCAGCAGCCATTTGTTGCGCTGGGAGGTGACTCAATCAAGGCCCTAGATGCCGTAGCCAGATGTCGAGCTCGTCAGATCAAGATTAGCATGGTGCATATCCTGTCTTGCGAAGGCGTCCGAGAGGCTGCCTCTTTGGCGGAAGTGCAGGAGACCCCTGCTCAGCAGGTGGCGGAGATGGCAGTGGATTACTCGAATCTCTGGACCCGGTTGTCCACCGATTACGATCTTGACAAGCTAGGTGTAACGCAGGTTGAAGAGGTAGAGGATGTTTTCCCCTGCACCACCATGCAAGAGGGCATGTTCCTCGGCCAGATTCGTCGGCCAGGAGCCTACCACATGCGCTTCTTCCACCGCGTGCAGCTGAAAGGCGGTTGCCTGCCTACCGTCGAACGCATCCAGCAGGCCTGGGCATCCCTTGTTGAGAGACATCCTTCACTGCGCACAGTCTTCGTAGATGACCTGTCCCCAGAGGCCATATACCATTCGATCGTATTGCGGTCGGTTCCAATGGAGCTTAGGATGCGTGAGGTGCCGCGCGACCTCAGCACTGAAGCCGCCCTCGCCATGTTCACGGAGGAGCTTGTGCCATTTCGTGCGAATGCCCCCTTACACCGCATGCTTTTGCTGACCTGCCGCGGAAGGGTACCGTATCTTATGCTGGAAATCTCCCACGTCATCATGGACGGCTATGCGTTGTCTGTTTTCCGACGCGAGTTCATCCGCGCTTGCTCCTCCAGTGCCCCTCTACCGCGAGGCCCAGACTACCGCATGTTTGCCAACTACCATCGCACACGACAAACCGACGACAGTGCGAGGTATTGGACTAACTACTTAGCCGACTGTGTATCATGTCACATCCCCACTCATGCGGTGAGTGCACCGAGCGATGGCCCCCCTGAATGGCCTCGGACGCTGCAGCGGCGCGACTTCGGCTTCGACAACAGTGCGGCGTTCCTGCAGCGATGCAAAGAGCGCCAGGTTACACTCGCTTGTGCGATCCGCGCTGCATGGGCGCTGGTGCTGCGCGCCTATACCCAATCACAGGATGTTTGCTTTGGCTACGTCTCGTCCGGTCGCAACGTGCCGGTGCCTGAGGTCGAGACCATTTTTGGTCTGTGTCTCAGTATGCAGGTCTGTCGGGCAAGACTAAGCGAGGCTTCCACGATCGCTAGTCTCGCCAAGAAGATCCAGGAGGATTATGTTGCTAGTTTGCCGTTCCAGCACTACCCGTTGGCAGAGGCACAACGCGGGCTGAAACAAACACACGGACAGGGGCTATTCAACACGGCAATCTCCATGGAATGGGTGCCTCCAAGTGCAGAGGACGAGGACGCCTTGCTTGATTTGGAGGAAATTCGTGAACAGGATGACCCGACTGAGGTGAGTTCGAATCCAGCCTCCTGGCCGTACCCCTACTGATGACATGTAACTCGGCATAGTACGACATCGCTATCAGTGTGGATGTCCATGAAGGCCACATCAAACTGGGCTTCCTCTATTGGCCTAATTTGACGGACTTCGAGATCAACCATCTAGCTGAGGCCTTGCAGGGCGCCATGAACTGCTTTGCCTTCCAGCCCGACGAGGCCCTCAACACTCTCAGTCTACTGCAGGCTAGTGATGTTTGCTCTGCCCTGTCTGACGGACCTACATTGCTGCCTCTCGAAGCCGTCCGCGGCAATGTGGTGTCAATGATCGACCGCTGGGTGACGCGCCAACCGGAAGGGGCTGCCATCGATGGATGGGATGGATCCATGAGCTACAAGGAACTCCATGAGCAGTCTTCCTGGGTAGCTCGCAATCTCCTCCATCAAGGCGTACGACTCGGAGACCGCGTTCTGGTGTGTGCGGACCGGTCGAGTCGTGCTGTAGCCACCGTTCTTGGCATCGTGCGAGCAGGATGCGTTCTGGTGCTCTCGAACCCGACGGACCCAGAGAAGCGCCTCCAATGGCTGGCAAAAAAGTGCAATGCCGCCCTGATTGTTGCCGACCCTACATACGAAGAGCGGTTTGCGATTGCTGATGCCCGTGTACTATCAACGACCTCCGTCTGTGCCCCAGCAGCCTGGGACTACGAGTTCCCAGCCCTAGATGAACATGACCTCATCAGCATTCTCTTCACATCCGGCAGCACTGGCACCCCGAAAGGCATTCTGATGGAACATGGCGCACTCGCGACCAGTGTGTTCCTGGGCCATGGCCGTACATTACGCTTCTCCCGCCACACCCGCATGCTGCATTTTGCCTCGTTGACCTTCGATGCTGCCCTGGCGGAGATCTTCACTACCTTGGCACATGGCGGGTGTATTTGCGTGCCTCGTGAGGAAGACCGTCTTTCTGATGTGCCTGGTTGTATCTCCCGCTTTGCAGTCAACACGGCTATGCTGACCCCCTCGGTCGGGCGGCTGTTAGACCCCGGGGCTCTGCCAACACTGAAGACCCTGATCATGATCGGCGAACCGATGTCTCGGCTGGATGTAGAGCGGTTCGCCCCCGTGCTTGACCTGTACAACGGTGCAGGGCCTACAGAAACATCCATCATGGTTACAATTGCCGGACCGATGAAACCTACTGATGAGCCAGTAAATCTGGGCTATGCTGTGGCTGGGGTCAGGTTGTGGGTGACTGAAGCCGAGAACCCTAATCGACTGGCTCCGTTGGGGGCAGTCGGCGAGTTGATCGTCGAGGGCCGCTTGGTCACTCGTGGATATCTGGATGAACCAGCACGGACGCAGGAAGCCTTCCTTCCCACTTTGCCATGGCTTCCATCGCAACATGCCTTGTACCGAACGGGTGATTTAGTGCGTTATGTTGACGATGGTAGCCTACGGTATATGGGACGGAAGGACACGCAGGTCAAGTTGCGTGGACAACGCATTGAGTTGCAGGAGGTCGAGTATCATCTGCGAAAGGGCTTGCAGCAGGCACAAATTGTGGTGGAGATGGTAATCCCGGAGGGGAAGATGCGTGCTCAGGCTAGCCTGGTAGCTTTTGTGAGTGGGTTGACAGCAGCAGATGTTGAGTCGTCTTCTGCATGTAAACTCGGAGGAACGATACCTATTTCACAAATCGTCTTACCCAAGAGTACGTTTCAAGCGCTTGAGGAAGTCCTGCCTCGCCACATGATCCCGTCGGTGTATTACGCCCTGGACAATATTCCGCTGTCGGTCAACGGCAAGGCAGATCGGCGGCGACTGCGTGAGATGGGTTCCGTGCTGCTGGCATCCAGTGCCGCCCATAAGAACATCATTGAAACAATGAGAAAATCCGTCAAATGGACGCCAGCATCGGAGCTGGAGCGGACACTGTTGGAGTTGTGGGCTGCGACACTGGGACTCGAGGCTGAGACAATCCACGGCGATGACAGCTTCTTTGAACTAGGCGGCGACTCTGTCTCTGCCATGAAGTTGGTAGCCACAGCTCGGGATAAATACAAGCTGTCGTTGAGCGTTCCCCAGATGTTCAGATACCCGACTATTTGTCAGTTAGCCGCCGAAGTTGGGGAACCCGCTGGGCAGTCAGCAAGCTCAGCTTCGTCCACAACGGAGGAAGGGTTTACATCCAGCACACCAGACGACTCTTCCACTAATGACGGAGTCGACGACGACTTCTTACAGCTGGCCACTGCCCAGCTGGCCCAATTAGCCCAAGAAAAGGGCAAGAAGGTGGATATTGCTGCTCTTCTGAAGCAGCTGCAGGGCGGTTCCTCTTCCAATAAGACTCCGTCCGTGTCTTCCTCATCTTCATCATCTTCGTCATCTAAAAGGAAGAAGAAGGCGGCCCTGGCCGAAGCAGCTGCTCCTATCCCAGTGCGATTATCCTTGTTGGATGGTGGCGCAGATGTTCTGGATAAGGTCCATGCACAGGCTGTAGAGCATTGCAAGATCCCTCACGAGGATATTGAAGATATTTATCCCGCCACAGCTTTGCAAGAGGGGATGATGGCACTCACGGCCCGCACACCTGGGGTTTATACCACAACTTTGACCTGCGATCTTTCCAAGCAGGTCGATCTCGCACGGCTGCACTACGCCTGGGGTAAAGCTGCTGAGGCGCATCCAATCCTCCGGACCCGGATTATCCTGACCGACAACAACACGGCAGTGCAGGTTGTGCAGCGCGCGAAAGGGCTTCCATGGGACACATATTCCTTGCGAGAGGGCGACGTTCTCCCGGACCTAACGTCGAACATGACCTCTGGATCTCCCCTTCTGCGCCTGGCTGTAGTACACCGGCAAAATCAACCTCGGATGCTCCTGGTGGCCATTCATCATGCTCTCTACGATGGATGGTCGATGCCACTCCTCAAGCAGGCAGTTGAGGATGCCTACCATGGTCGGGACTTGCGGCCACAGCCCTTCACCCCATTCATCAAACACCTCATTGCGGGCAAACCGGCGGCACAGGACTTTTGGACCACGCATCTGGACAGCTTCGCAGGAGGCGTGTTCCCTAATTTGCCCAGTGTCGACCACCAAGTTCAGCCGAAGGAACGCCGAGCCCGCTCACTGATTCTGCCAACAGCGACCCCCAGAGCCCAGTATACCATGGCGACAAAGATTCAAGCAGCTTGGGCCCTGACTGTGTCGCGATATGCAGAGGCTAATGATATTGTCTTTGGTACTGTTAGTACCGGACGTTCGGCGCCTGTGCCAGCCATTGATCGTATGGTCGGTCCCACCATTACGACTGTACCGGTTCGCATCTCGCTCGGTGACCAAACGGAGCGAGTCATCTCACTACTGCAAAGGGTACAAGAGAATAGCTGGAACATAATGGATCATGAACACCTGGGCCTACAGCATATCCGCCGTCTCGGTGAATCTGCTGCTGCCGCTTGTAGCTTCCAGACGCTGCTAGTAATCCAGCCGCGTCAACAGACTGACACTAAATATCGTTATACTTTGCTTTCAGGATTGCGGGATGTGGCAGAATTCGAGGGCGTGGATACGTATCCGCTAATGTTGGTCTGCGAGCCTGACGGTGCTAGACTACATTTGACTGCCGTGTTTGATCCAGCCGTTCTGGACGGAGCCACGTTGGACCGGATGCTCGCTCATTGGGAGCTCGTTCTAACCCAGCTGTGGAATGAGTCTGATATGGCAGTAATTGAACTTGATACTGTATCGTGCACTGACAAGGAGACTTTGATGCGATGGAATACTGGAGAAACAATCCATAACGGGTGTGCCCATGACGCTGTGTATGAGTGGAGTGTCCGCACCCCCCATGCACCCGCTGTCTGTGCTTGGGACGGGGAATGGACCTACGAGGAACTAGAGAGATGCTCCTCTCTCATAGCCAGTCAAATCCTCGCACATGATGTATCCTCCGGAGATTTTGTCGCTCTTTACCATGAAAAGTCCCGATGGGCGGCGGCCGGAATTCTCGCGGTGTTCAAAGCCGGCGCCATTCTGATTACTCTTGATCCGGCCCATCCCACAGACAGAATCAAGGATATCCTGGATCAAGCACGACCGCGCCTCATCCTGACCTCCCAGTCCCTCCTCGATGTGGGTAGAAATTTTGAGACCCCGCTCTTGAGTGTACAGTTCGCAGCATCACAGCCATTGCCCGAAGGATGGTCCAGTCTACCCACAATAAGCTTCACCCAGGCTGCATATGCCCCGTTTACCTCTGGATCAACAGGTCGACCGAAGGGGATCCCGCTTGATCATCGCGGTCTGGCGGCTTCAACTGCATCAATAGCTCGTTCTTGCCTACTCCGCCCAGAATCTCGGGTACTTCATTTTGCCAGCTTCGCCTTTGACGCCAGCATGATGGAACACCTAATAGCATGGCACGCTGGTGGCTGTCTATGTATCCCCGATGAAACCGCAAGGCAGACGGACCTGGCCAAGTGTATCCGGGATTTCAACGTTACTTGGGCTTTTCTCACACCTTCCTGCCTAAGACTAATCACCCCCGATGATGTTCCGTCCCTCCAAGCCTTGGGACTCGGTGGGGAGTCTTTGACGTCCGAGGATATCATCATCTGGAGCCCGAGACTCCGCCAGATCGTCCAGCTATACGGGCCAGCGGAGTGTTGCATTGTGGCTGCATTGACTGAAGTGACAAAACCATCTGAGAATCGGTTGATAGGGAGACCCAACGCCTGTCGATGCTGGGTAGTTGACCTGCAGAACCCAGATCGCCTAGCACCCATAGGCGCTGTCGGGGAATTGCTAATTGAGGGAATTACTGTCGGTCGGGGTTATATTAACGATCCTGACCGGACCACTCCGGCTTTCATACGGCCTCCTAAATGGCTTCAAACACTGTATCCTGATGACCAAGAGCCAAAGCGGCTCTATCGGACCGGCGACCTCGTGCATTATGCTGGTGTAGACGGCAAGCTGGCCTTCATCGGGCGAAGAGACGGTCAGCTCAAGCTTCACGGACAACGTATTGAGTTGGCGGACGTCGAAGCTCACCTCCGTTCTCTAATGCCCGGGATGCAAAAGATGGTTGTCGAGATGGTTCACAGTGCAGACAACGAGAACCCCTTTTTGGCTGTCTTTCTAGAAGACATATCAAGGTCACAAAAGCCAAAAGAGCGAGAGGTTGGACTATTACATCCAAGTGAATCCCAATGTGTCCTAGATGTTAAGACCATTGACAGCGCGTTGTCGCGAACGGTTCCACAATACATGATTCCTAGCATGTATCTACATATTTCCAGTCTGCCTCTAAGCGCATCTGGAAAGCTGGACCGTCGCCACCTGCGCGAGATGGTAGCAGAGCTTCCACGCCAAAGACTTAACGAGTATGCTGCTGGATCAGGCCTCAGCGTTCCCGACCGGCCAGTAACATCCCAGGAGCGCGAGATGCAGGCTATCTGGGCACGAGTATTGTCACTTGACCCGAACACAATTGGAGTCAATGACGATTTTTTCCGCATCGGCGGCGACTCCATTTCCGGGATGCAAGTCTCCACGAAATGCAATGCGGCTGGCATCCATATCACCAGTGCGGATCTCTTCAGACACCGCACCATCGAGCAACTGATATACCATCTTAATACTATCAGAACCACTGACTGTGCGTCAGTCTCGCTACCTACAGAGCCGGTGGACGAATGGGTTGCTCTCGCCCCTATCCAGCAACTCTTCTTCGAAGTTGCCCCAGAGGGACCGAATCACTTTAACCAGAGCCTGCTCCTTCGCACTAGCCGCCGGGTGAGTGTAGAGGAACTCGCCGGAGGCTTGGATATTCTCGTTGGAAGGCATTCCATGCTACGCGCGAGATTCTGCCGCAAGGATTCCGGCCAGTGGTTCCAGCAGGTAAAGTCCCCGGATTCTGAGCCTGCTAGTTCCTTTTACCGGTTGGCTGCGCACAGCCAGATCACTCGTGAGTCGCTGCCAACACTTTTTACAACGGCTCAGATGGCATTGTCTATTCAGGATGGGCCGCTCTTGACCGTGGATCTGGTAGAGCTCGAGGACGCTAGTCAGCTCGTGTACCTGGCGGCCCATCATCTTATTATTGACCTTGTCTCGTGGCGCATTTTGCACGGGGAGCTGGAGGAATATCTCCAGACAGGCTCTCTCAGTTCCGCTACAGGGTCGGTTCCTTTCTTAACCTGGAGTCAATTACAGGCCGAATACAGCGCCGAACACCTCACTCCCGCGCGTGCTTTACCTGGCTTCCAGGAAGCAAACGATGACTTCGATGTCATGAGGTACTGGGGAATTTCTTCCGAGTCGAACACGTTCGGGCAAACCTCAATATCCAGATTTACCTTGGACCGCACTGTGACTGACATCCTCTTCGGAATCGCTAACAAGGTGATGGATACTCGACCGGTTGAGATTTTGCAGGCCGCCCTCTGGTACTCTTGTAATCAAGCTCTCACTGACCGTCCGGATCCGGGAATTTATGTTGAAGGCCATGGGCGAGAGCCTTGGACGGATTCCATCAACGTCTCGGGAACGGTTGGTTGGTTTACGACCATGTCTCCTCTGGTGTCCACCCCATGGGATCACCTATCACGGAAATCAATGCGGGACTTTGTCGATGCACTCAGCTATATCAAGGACCAGCGCCGACGCATTCCGGCAAACGGATGGGCATATTTCACCTCTCGCTACCTGAACGACGAAGGCAGGGTTGCATATGGGCGCACGAAGCCGATTGTGGAAGTTCTGTTTAACTACATGGGCCAGTACCAGGAAATGAATCGTGAGGGTGCCATGCTACAGCTGGCCAGCAATGACATCCAGTCCGGCACCGGTGCTTCAGACGTTGCCGACAACGTGCCACGCTTTTCGTTGATCGACGTCAGCGCGTTTACTGCGAACGGGTGCCTAACCTTCGAGTTTACATTCCCGCAATTGATGCAGCAGGATGCTCGACTGGAACAGTGTATTAAGGAGTGTGAACGTACTCTCGTCGCCGCTGCTAGTTCACTGTCAGCGGAAGGACCCCGCAAGACGTTGACCGACTTTCCCCTTATGTCTACTCTCACCTACGACCAACTGACCCAGTTCCTCGATCATACATTACCTTCGATGGGTCTACGTGCCCAAGACGTCTTGAATATCTATCCTTGCTCCCCCGTGCAACAGGGCATGTTGCTGGCCCAGCTGCGCGATCGACAGGCATATCAGCAACGATTCAGGTTCCAGGTTATGTCTCGCGGGCCAGCAGACCAAATTCCATTGGAAAAGGTGAAAGATGCTTGGACGGAAGTGATCAATCGACATGACATCCTCCGTACTCTCCTTCTCCCAGTTTCAGATCACAGCCATTTTGACCAGGTAGTCATGGTCCCTGGTAGCCTTCAGTACCTGGTTCGAATTCATGCGATGGACGCCAATCCCACAAAGGGCCTACCTCACACGATCAACATCACAAGCGACTCGACTGGCACCATAATCTGCGAGTGGAATGTCAGTCATGCATTAGTCGATGCTATGTCGATAGCTGTCATTCAACGGGAGATTAATCAAGCGTTCGAAGATACGCTGGGACAGCATCGAGATGTACCGCAATACGTGGATTACGTACAATGGCGTTTTCTGCAAGACAATACCGAGGCGCAGGATTATTGGCAAAATTATCTCAGTGGGGTGGAACCATGTCTCTTTCCAAAACTGACCTCTTCGCCAGACAAGGTCAATCCGGAGGGTACTATCTCTGCCATTCGTGCCACCTGGTCCCGCGATGCTCGGATGGACGAGCTATGCCATAAGCACGCTATCACATTGACAAATCTATTCCACATTGTCTGGGCCATCGTGCTCGGCGCTTATGTAGGCACTGATGAGGTTTGTTTCGGCTATACAGCCCTTGGCCGAGATGTGCCTGTCCACCGGGTTGAGACGATGGTCGGCCCTTTAGTCAATGTTCTTGCCACGACCGTCCGGCATCAAGAGGACGAGACGATATTGAATGCACTCCTCACCCATCAAGCCCACCTCACTAATAGCCTCCAACATCAACATTATGCGTTGGCAGACGTGTATGCATCTTTGGGACTGGTCGGATCTCACCTGTTCAACACTATCGTATCGTTGCAAGATATATCTCACTTCGACGCTCCAGACGAGCAAAGAACCCGGCTCGAAATGCTGCCTGCAAATGATGTCTCAGAGGTTTGTCCCAGAGCTCAGTCTACGAACCCCCTTATATTTTCTTGTGTTAACCCTTCATACAGTACGATGTAGCCATCAATATCGGTGTTGATAAATCCTCCATTCAACTGGTCTGCAGCTACCAAAACGTATCGCTGTCTGCGGAGCACGCCGACGCACTACTGCGAACTGCCTCCCATGTGCTGGGCGAAATCCTAAGGGACCCCACCCAGCAATTTGGGGAGCTCGAGGTCATCAGCCCTCAGTGTAAAGAGCAACTCGTGAAATGGAACGCTGGCATGCTTAGCCCAACCGAGGAATACATCCATGAAAAGATCCAGGGCCAGTGCCGTATCCACTCTTCCCGAAAAGCCGTTTTCGCCTGGGACGGCACGTTCACCTACGCTGAAATCGACGACCTGTCTTCACGTCTGGCAGCACGGCTCATTAGGATGGGGGTTACCTCCGAGGACATCATCCCAATCCACTCACCCAAATCCCGATGGACGGTCATCGCCATTCTAGGCGTTCTAAAGGCTGGGGCCGCCTTCACGCTTCTGGAAATCTCGCATCCAATGGCTCGACTACGTGTGATATGCAATCAGATCAAGGCTCCTATGATTATTGCACCAGCATCGCATGCCGTTCCAGCGGCTAATTTAGCTCCTATCTTAGTCGTGCTCGACAACATCACGTCCTTGGCCCAGGAAAGACTAGTCCCCTTACCGGCTGCCGGTATACCACCAGCGAGAGAAGCTCTCGCCTATCTCATCTTCACCTCAGGTTCCACAGGAAACCCCAAGGGGGTTATGGTCACCCATCAGAACTTGTGCAGTAATGCGTCGACCATCACAACGTCTGTCAATATGACTTCCGACAGCCGGGTGCTACAGTTTGCATCACATGCATTTGATGGGTGTATCTTGGAATTACTAGGTGCGCTGATCGCAGGTGCCTGTCTGATCATCCCGTCCGAGTCGGAGAACAAGGAAGACTTGGCTGGTTGTATGGAGCGCATGGACGTCACTTGGGCACTTCTGACCCCTTCCGTCGCAAGGATATTGAAGCCGGAGACCCTTCCCAGACTCCGTAATTTAGTCCTGGGAGGCGAGCCGATAGCTGCTTCGGATTTAGACATGTGGCGGGGACACGTGCAGGTGGTGTGTGCCTATGGCCCAACCGAAACTACCATTGTCGCTAGTACGACATCACCCTCCACATTTCCCATGGATGGTAAGAATATTGGCGTGCCAAGCGGAAGCTGCCTTTGGGTCGTCTCCAGGCAGAACTATCACAAGCTGGCGCCTCTTGGAGCCACAGGCGAGCTTTTGATTGAGGGGCCCAATGTAAGCCTGGGTTATCTTGGGGATCCAGAGAAAACCAACAAAGCCTTCCCAGATTCTCCAAGCTGGCTTTCACAGCTCCGGAACTCGCCTACCAGGGTCTACCGAACCGGTGACTTGGTTTGCTTCGATACAACTACCGGCACCATTCGCTTCGTCGGACGCAAAGATAACCAGATCAAGTTCCATGGGCAGCGCATCGAGCTCGGCGAGATTGAACATCATGCTCAGTTGGCTTTTTCGAGTGCCAGCATGGTCATCGTTGATTTGATTACCCCTGAACAACCTCAACAGCCATATATCGTTGCATTCGTACATCAATCAGATGCAACGAATGAAACGACTGACACAAACGACACCCTCCTGCTTCCTCCCTCCGAAGCCTTCCGAGCAGACGCTCTGGCAGCGCAGAACAAGATGCACGAACGAGTCCCGCACTACATGGTCCCAGCAGTGTTCCTCCCTTTGCATAGACTTCCTCTATCAGTCACTGGTAAAGCCGATCGGAAACGTCTCCGACAATGTGCACTTGCCCTGTCCAGCCCTGAGCTTAGTGCATACCGCGCCACGGCCTCGACGAAGCGTATGCCTTCCACCGCAGCGGAGCGCAAAATGCAGGAATTGGTTGCAACTGTTCTGGGAAGGGACCCTACTGAGATCGGCATGGATGACAGCTTTTTCTATCTGGGAGGTGACTCCGTGCAAGCAATGCGGCTGGTTGCTGAGGGTCGTCAGCAGGGGCTTGCCTTGTCTCTTCGAACGATTTTTGACTCTCCCCGTCTACGTGACCTTGCCGACCAGGCGAGAAGTCCAAACGCAGATAATCAGCGAGTGTCGACCGCTTCATCAGCCGGTCTACGTGATAATTGCGACCAAATAGACAAAATAGTTGCATCTAACCCCCTCAAGAAGGCTGACGTGGCTGATGTCCTTCCCACAACCTCCTTCCAGCACCACTGGCTAGACGCGCAACTGAAGAGCTACATTGTCGTCGATATGCCAGGCCCAATCGACCCGGCCCGTCTTCTTAGGGCCATGCATCGTGTTGTGGAGGCTCACCCAATTCTCCGAGTATCCTTCGTGCCTTATGAAACCACCACCATGCAAGTGATTCTAAACATGGCCGTGGCCATAACCAATGCCGACCTGTCCAACACCACCGTGGAGGACATTTGCCGCCAGGATGCAGATACCCCAACAGTTCCAGGTATGCCGTACCTGCGCGTCATCCTAGCAACCCAAGGCGAGGCCGATCATACATTCATCATGCGACTTTCTCACGCCCAATACGATGCCGTCTCACTTTCCCTCCTCATGAATGATTTGAGCCATGCATACGCAAACGAGACTCATCCCTTACCTTCATCCCACTTCCCCCGATTCAACGACTACATTACCTACCAGCAAGCTCAGGGAGCCGATCCCATAGCGACCACATTTTGGCGTCATCTCCTCCAAGATGTCCCGCTCACCTACCTGAACCTCCAGGCAGCCGAGTCCTCGGCCAGCAATGGAGCTCCGATTACACTTTCCCGCGACATTAACATCGCTGTTTTCCCCTCACTTCCCAGCGACATTACCATAGCCACAACGGTCAAAGCAGCTTGGTCCCTGGTCCTAGCCCAGAAGACCGATTCTCTTGCCGTGATATTCGGCCAGGTCGTTCACGGTCGGGCCATTGCCCTTCCTGGGGTCGAGGGCATTGTCGGTCCCTGTGCTAATATTACACCCGTTGTTGTACGCCTGGGTCTTCAGACCACGGGATTGGAGTTAATGCAAACATTGCAGGACCAACACCGCTCTGCTATGCCATACGAGACGGTGGATCTGGATGACGTGCTGGCTTACACCAAGAGCTCGCAGGCCGGGCATAAAGGGTTGCAAACAATCGTGCAGCATCAGAATAACGTGATGGTTGATGATATGGAATTGTCGCTTGGAGAGGTCAAGTGTGGGGTAGATATTAGGGCAGTCGATCATGTGCCGAAAGAGGTATGGGTCTATTCGTCTGTTGATGAGAAGAGACCGAGTATGTTGGAGGTCAAGATCATGTCATCAACGTTGGTGCTGGGTGACGAGGTTGCGGAGTTGATGGGTTTGCTGGTAGAGAAGATAGTGGGGTTGTTGAGACATCCTGATAGTGTCTGTGTTTGATTGAGCTTTTTTGAGGAGTCAGAGTAGAATTTGAACGGTGGTATATAGATTGTTGAATGAACATGAAGTGAAGATCACGTATGGACTCCACTTTGACCAACATCATCAACAACCCCAAACCACTCACTCAATACGCAAATTTAAACCTAAACTCTCTTCACAACAAACTGCATCTTAAAGGTCGTCTCCCCATTATGCGCCACCTTCGTAATCCCCTTCCACTCCTCGCCCGTAACATCAACCTTCCACTCTGTCCCCGTCTCCCTCCCCACCTGCTCCCACAACCTCCTCCACGAATCCAAATTATGTCTCCAGATTTTAGACTCCAATTCGTTCGCCCACAGCTCCTTAGCATTATAGTCACCCACATGGCGACCAACCACCATAGAACCGGCCTTCGGCTTTAGCAGCTTAATGACCTGCTTAGCCATCTTGACCTGGGTATCCCAGTCAAACAGATGGAAGAATGAGGCCGCATTGATTATGTCTACCTTCTCGCTGAGACGCTGGAATAGTTCACTGCTGCTGTCGAAGATGTCTCCGGTGATGAATTGGCATGCAAGGGTGTCCCGGTCCGCGAAGAGGTCGTATCCCAGTTCGATGAATTGGGGGTGCAGGTCTGAGCCGTAGATTTGAGATTGAGGGGCTCCTTGGTGCACCTGCTTAGGTTAGTAGGTGTCCTGGGAATTTGAGAGCTACGAGGGGGAAGTACGAGGTGTCTGATGTCCTGGCCCATGGCGCATCCCAGATCCAGGTAAACGTCCGAGGTGTCCTTCAAGCGGGAAATGATCTCGGGATACGCGGAGGAATTACAGATGGTGATATCAAGGAACCGGAAGGAACCGATGCATGGATAGGGGAACTTCTCTGATCAGTAATGGTAGTGCATAGTTTGGAGAGGTGTAGACTTACGACTGCAAATGCGCGATCTCTCTGTTGTACCCAGTGGTATTCAGTATATATTTGCCTAGATCGAAGGTATACACTTACCACTTCTTTGATGTGATCAATGATCTTCTCGTCCGGGATCTTGCTGTACTCGGCAAGAATGGTACGCGCGGGCTCCTTGACCTCAGCCAATTCGGGCTCATACCAGCTGAACTGGCGGTTGACGCCATCCTGTGAAGGACTTGCCGCACTTGCGTTTGGTTCGCTCATGGTGATCTGCTGCAAATGGACAGGGAAAGAAGAGAGACCTACGGTCGGGGTTTCATTCGGGGTTTCGGGCAAGGAGGTGAAGACAACAAAAAGACTGTGTGGAGGAACCCAACCGCGTGGTGCGGGGCCGCTGCCGTCGGACGTCCGATGCCTTCGGAGTTAGAGCAACGAATTAGTAGAGACTAACGGAGGGAATGAAATTCTGATAATAGATGTTCTATCAGTCTATATATTGTTGCCATGCGCAGACCTATAAGAATCAATCGGACATTATTTCACGGAAGTGTAAGCGACAAGGACAGCACCACACAGCCGACAGAGACAGAGAGAAACAAGCTTTCGCCAACCCCTACCTTGGTGTGCAAGGGACTGACCCACTGCTGTCCAACGGCGTCCAGAATATTCTTCCATGTACAACTGGTATGGCATATGGAGATTTACTTCAGATGTTTGCTCCACTACTTGCATCTAGAGACGGATCGCCCTTTCTACTGCGACCGTGCGTTTCTGCGCTACTTTCAACTAGAAAAGTTGCAGCCATAGCTCGACTTTAGCCGAGATGGCTCATACGGCACAACGTCTACCAATCCTAGGCAATCCGATACTTGGTGCCTTCTTGATAGCACCAGTAATGCTCAGACTGTTTCTCGGCATTTTAATCTGACCCCCGGCATATGTTATCTCCAGCCCTGTACTGAATTCTAAGAATGCGGGCATCCCCGCTTATCGGAGTAGCGGCCGGCGGAGCTGTCCGCTTAGCCGAGCAGAGCTGAATGCTGCCCTGAATTCGATCCCCATTTTTTCAAACAGAACAATTGTAATATGAGTTATAACAAGAGTAAAGCCATATTCTTCCATTCACCACATCTATAGACATCTTTCATAGCATACCACCGCATCGATCAGCCACCTGAATTCCCCACGGAGCCCTCCGAAGGCCAGCCAGGATCGGGGTTATCAAAGGATCTGCATAAGCACCATCTGCACACCATTCCGAATTCAGCGAGGCCCTCGGGGCCGGCAATGATCCATCCATCTGCACATAAATGTCTCCGACCTCGCCTGGACGATCTTTTTTATTTTTCGCACACCACTCTCCATGCAACAATGGTCCGCATATGGCCCAAATCCGCCCATGACCAGCCATCGGACCTGGAAAAAGCGTCTCCCTCACGCGACCCCGAATACCAGGTGAAATGGGACCCGGATGATCCCTTAAATCCGCAGAATTGGCCAGTGCGCTACAAATGGTGGGTGACAGTGCAACTGGGTATGCTCGCCCTGGCCGGCAGTTTGGGCTCCAGCATCACCACCTCTGCCGATGACACCATCGCCGAGTATATTGGCGTGAGTAGCGAAGTCGCTGTTCTCGATGTGTCCTTGTACATGTTAGTGTCGTCCCCGTAGCAATAATCCAACCAATCAATCAGCCACTAACCAATCCCAGTCTCGGCTTCGTCCTCGGCCCCATCATCTGGGCCCCCGTCTCCGAAGTCTGGGGTCGGCGTGTCAGCATGCTCCCCGCCATCTTCTGTCTGGCGATCTTCGACATTGGCACTGCGAACAGTCGCAATGCCCCAGCCATCTTCCTCACGCGCTTCTTCGCCGGCTTCTTTGGCTCCGCGCCCATCAGCAACGTCACCGCCGCGCTGGGCGACATGTGGAGTAAAGAAACGCGCGGCACAGCAGTGAGCATCTACGCAATCGCCGTAAACGGTGGTCCAGATCTAGGCCCCATCATCGGCGCAGCCATCATGGCAAACTCTAATCTCAGCTGGCGATGGACCGCATACATCCACGCGATCTGGGTCTTCGCGACCTTCCTCATGGCCTTTTTCTTCCTCCCAGAACTCTATCCGCTCGTGCTGCTGAAACGCAAAGCCCAAAGCCTCCGCAAATCAACCAACGACAGCCGATATTGGCATCCCCATGAACACCTACACCTGTCTGTCCAATCCATCGTCACGAAGCAGCTCGCTCGCCCGCTCCGCATGCTCTGCACCGAACCCATCGTCACATGCATCGCTTTCTACGCGGCCTTCGTCTACGCCGTCATGTACCTCACCCTCGAAGTCTTCCCTATCGCATTCGAAGAACTCCGCGGCTGGTCTCCCGTCGTCGGTGCCCTCCCCTTCCTCGCCCTCCTGATCGGTGTTATCCTCTCCACCGGAGTCAACATCTATAACCAGTTCCGCTACAACCGCATCTCCGCGGCCGCGAACGGTGCACCCGTCCCAGAGGCCCGCTTACCTCCCATGATGTTCGGAGGCGTTGTCCTCGTCCTTGGATTATTCTGGTTCGCCTGGACGGCTACGCCCGCTTACCACTGGATCTTGCCATGTCTGGCAGCATTCTGCATCGGAGCAGGGTTTAATTGTATTTTCCAGCAATGTTTGAATTTCCTCATCGACGTGTATCGCGTATATGCGGCTAGTTCGACTGCTGCTGTTACCTTCTTGAGAAGTATCATGGCGGCGGGGTTGCCGTTAGCGGCGAAGCCGATGATCAGGGCCCTTGGGATTGGACCCGCGATATCGATCATCGGCGCTGTGGCGGCGGTGTTGTTGCCCGTGCCGTTTTTGTTTGTCAGATATGGGCCGGCGTTGAGGAGGGCGTCGAAGATGATTGATGGGCAGTAATTCAGCGTCTTTAGGGTGTTGGTTACCGGTTGATCATGTGATATTTGCATCAGCGAAGCGTATAGAATCTACTAAATATGACCTGAGATGAATGAATAAAACGTAAAACGTACAGCTAATATCATGCAGACACATTGTAAACTAAGTAGTAGAAGATTATATTCTCGCCTCCACCACCCCCATCTCCATCCCCTCATTCTCACTCCCCACCCAACACTTCACCAGTCTCAACCCCGCCCTGACAAGTAACTCCGCATATTGCCTCTCCGTTCTCTCCGCGCCAGCGAAACTCACCATCATACTTAGATCCCCGATAGCAGCCATCAACCCGCCACCTGTCTCGGGAATGACCTTCTCAACAATCAACAACACCGACTCCTCACTCATCGCCTCCCGCACTCGACTCAGAATCTTCACGACCTCGTTATCAGGCCAATCATGCAACACAGTGCGGAGCATATATCCCCTTGCTCCCTTGACAGGCTGTTCCGTGAAGAAATCATACCCTTGACTCTCTATCACACCGTCAGGTATCTCCGCATCAGCGACAACATGCGGCAGATCCTGGAGGATAAGTCGTCCAGAGAGATCAGGAAATGCGCAGTGAAACGCGAGGAGGTCTTGGCCTTGGCCGCCGCCGATATCTACCAACAGTACTGAACTGGGATCTGGGGATTTCATCTGGAGCCTCTCGGTGACGGGGAAGAGATTGAACCATGGTTGTCCAGCTCGACGGATGGGAGATTTCATGACTGTGTTGAAGGAGGATTGGTAGTAGGGTTTTGTGGCCAGGTAGTCGAAGTAGTGGGAGGATGTGCCAGCGGTGAATTGGAAGGGCGTGTTGGTAAGGGAGTTGGGGTTGGTCCAGTTGTTTTTGGCGAAGTAGTCCGGGAGGTGGGTGAGGAAGGAGTGGAAGTGCGTGCTGTGGAAGGGTTAGTTGGTTAGAAGATGCTTGGGGAGGGGGGGGAGTACAAGTGAATTATGGCTGCTGCGAGTGGGGAGGTTGAAATGTAGGATGAGGAGAGAGGAGTAGGTGTGAAGGCGTCGGATGTGTGTTGTTTGAGGGTTCCTATGGCGGAGAGGAAGCGCATGATTCGGGCTGCATGTTTTGTTAGGAGGTGGGTGTGCTGAGGGGAGTATTTGTTCATACCGACGAGGACTGGGTCTGCTTTCGTGTCACTGGCTATCTGGGCTACAGTGACTTTGCCGGTCTCATTCTGAGATGAGTGATGGACGACTGCATCGAACAGCTTGAGGTCGATGGCTAGACGGAGGACCATGGTTTGGTGTTCCTGTTCTCTTATTAGCATCGACTATCGTAGATTGATAATGATGCATACCGTAAACAAAAGCTTGAACGTCTTTTCAAGTGGTGTTTCACACATCGCTTTCAGTCTGTCGCATGCAGACGACAGCTCTGCACGCTGCTGCTCATCTATACTGTTCAGTTCGCGACTGGAGGTGACAGCGTTGATGGACTTGATAAGATCGGAGACGCTCATTTCGTAGACCTTCTATGAATACAGTGGTAACCAAAACTTAGCTAGTAAGCTTGGTAGTTCTTCAGGTCTGATGATGCGCGTCATCACAGTCTTATATACGAAGAAGCTCGGTAGATCGGTGGACCGTCCCCGAGCTAATTTGCCGACCCCGTCCCCGCGCCCGATCATTATCGGCGTGGGTGCACCGAGGCCGAAGTGTTCTCATTCTCGATTGTAGCTGCTATAACTACTTCTGTTAAGCATGTGGTGACAAGTCTGGCATACGTAGTACCAAGTAGATTTATGTAGACCTGATTGCGCGGCAGGGATTTGACGTGTCGTCTTTACTATCTACTTCATGCCTTAGGCAGCTAATATCGAATCTCGGTCGGGTTCTTGGATACATCGCGTTTTCCATCCTATTCATTCTATACCATCCATCTACTCTATATATCTTCTATCATTTTGCCCAACCCAATATCTCCATACGCTCATGCTCATCCCCGTCGTATTTATATCACCAAAGTATTACGTATGTTCACGAAAAGGGTTAAACCCCATATCAAGACATATCACCCATGCTTGAACAGCGATAGATGAAGTCCTCGAAGGCAAGTCGAATCCACTCAAGCCGAAATAGCTGTGGCCCATTTACTCCTCTTCCGCAGAGAAGGACCCCAGAAGGTCAGTACGTAGGGAATGGGCGCAGCCACCGCACTGATGATCCCAAGAACAGTGAGCGTCCAATGAGTGCCAAGATTCGAATACATCGGGATCCCGACCACCGTCATTCCGCCCGCAGCTAGGTACCGAACCAGTGCCACGAAGGTCAGTGCAGACGCCGCGTACTGCTGATAGGAATCGATGATGTACATATAGGCCGAGAGGAAGATACAGATGACGCCGAAACCGACGGCGATCGAGGCGGCTAGTGGGGACCAAATCGCGATGGAGGGCTAGGATTATCAGCATCCTGTAGTAAACATGTTCATGAAGGCAAAAAGTAATCATACATAATCAGTCCATCCCATCCAAAAAAGACCAATCGGAATGGCTGGGGCTCCGATTTGCGCGAAGAAGAGACGCGACTCTCTGTCTATCATGCGACCGGACCCGTCATCACCAGCATCTCGCAACTGTTTGGCCGTTTTGCGATAAAGGATGGGAACAAGGACCATGCTGGTGAGGATTCCGATGAAAAGTCCCAGAAAGCAAATGTTGGCCAGGCCTTCGTTGATTCCGTATGTATCGGCGAAGATGTAGACATAGCTGGGCGGGTTAGTGGGATCCCTGGGATCGTAATGCAAATTAGTGGAAAGGTGCATACCCGTCTAGGAACGTGAACAGGACAATGTAGACAACGGTCAAGTAAAACGTGAAGAAGACCACGATTGGCTCCATGAGGAGTAGCCAAGGACGAGTGAAGTTCCTCTTCAACACAGGCAGCAAGCTTCCCGATCCCGACGCCTCGCCGGCTGTCTTGAACCGCGCATCTCCGGTCGCTTCGCGGAAAAACTTGGCTTTGTAGTAGAGGAGCTGGGGTGCAAAGGTCTCGCGCTTGAATAGAAAGATGATGGCTATCACCAGGCCGTCAAAAATGAGCATGATCCATTCTGCCCACCTCCAACTGATGTGGGGACTGTAACCGATGTATGCTCCGACAACGGGCCCTGATTGATTCGATGGTGTTAGTTTCACTCGGCACCTACTACGTCCGGTGGTGTGCAGTGGATGTTGCGCGATACACTATATCATACTCACCAAGGATAGGCCCGCCAAACCCCGGGATGGCAAAGATGGGGAACCCAAACGTTTTCTCCAGGGTACTCCACACGTCGGATATCGAACCACCCGCGACAGTCAGAGGCGCTGAACCACAGAGTCCCGCGAGAAATCGGAAGACCAACTGTGACCCAAAGTTCGGAGCCAACGCAGCACCTAGAATCCAGGATCCGAAGATAATCAAGGCGCCAATGTAGACGGGGAATCGGCCGACAATTTCAGACATGGGACTGGCAATAAGCGCACCGACTCCGAAGCCGATAAGGTAGAGGCCAGTTGCGAGTGATTCGGCGACTTGGGAAACCCCAAAGTGCCGGGAAGCTTCGGTCAGAACGGCGGAATCGATGGCTGATGCCATGGTGGTGACCAAGGCGATCAGGCAGACACACATGGTGGAGGCGACTCGGCGGGCATGCGACCATTGCTGCGGGTTGAAGGGATCGTGGGTTGCCCAAGACACCTCATAGTACTTTTCACCGTTACAATCCGATTTCAAGGAAATTCCAGGGATTTGAGAGGGATCTCTGATCTTACTCGGTGGATGTCCAAGAGGCTGCGGCGATGCGTGATCCGAGGAAGATGACTCGTGCTGGGCACGACTGGCGTCATCAACCAGCTCGTTCACGTATCGACGCAAGCCCCGATATTGGTATACAAACGCCATTATTCTGGTGTTGACAGCGGTTGGCAGTCGTGTATGGCGAAAGCACGGAGCCCAGTCGAATATAAGGAGGTAAAAATTCCAGAATAGACGCGTTCGATGAAGTGGAGTGGATTTATAATCCAGAACAGGCTAGATAGGGATCACAGCTGGTCAAGTTGGCAGTGACCACTGAGAGGAAGCCATTCCCACTTTTCCCGGCCGAAAGCAGAAGATCTGCACGGCGGGTCATTCCGCCCTTTTGGGGCATCGACCGAAATGCTCGGGGTAACTTACTCCGCTGTCCTTCCTAATTGGGAAGAGTAGTCCGGCAATACCCAATCAGCGCAAGTCACTTCTCTGACTGGAGCTTGGAGACTTATCGAGCTTACCGGTACCTATCTATATCATTTCTCATGATTATCGTCTATTTTTATTCAGCCTCCCTGAAGATTATCGAGACATGCAAGGGCATGTGAAAGCTTCGATTTCTTCGAATAACTAGAACGGGCAGATCATTCATTTGGAGCCCTCAGTCAGGACCTACTGGTAGAATGCCTTCAACGACCTGCCCTTTGAGTGTCTGGGAATGGCTTCCAGAAATCCTGATATCCGAGATGGTCCGCATACTCTGGGGTATTGTCCCCTCGAATACAACATGATATGCGGTATTGGCCCATATTATAATTGGGAACGTCCATGATATCGACCTTCTCCCCATTCTCCTGCCACCTCTTGCCGCACCATTGGATGATCTCTTTGATCTCTGATTCTGACTGATCCGAGATCAAGCTCATCTACTTACAAACTCTTCCAGGGGTGTCTCCCCGCTGACCGTTGCCATTGTGTCCCAAATCTCATTCAGACTCAGAACTTCGGTATACACAAATACACGTCTATTCAGAGTCCGCGCATCCGATATAATCTGCGCGACATACTTGCCAATACCTCCCATATCCGTCAACCCAAACTTCTGATCACCATGACCGACGATCCGATGGTCAATATAATTGGAATGGGCGTGGTCCGACCGACCGGACGGAATCTTGGGTACCCAGACCTGAAACCAACATCCAACGTCGATGAGAGTGTACGGCAGACCCACTCGTTGTATCACGCCCAGGATGTCAAGCTTCTTGTTTATGATGTCAATGACCCCTCTGGGTGCCGGCCCCACCCATTCCGAAGGCACGAATCGCTTCACACCTGCTTCTTTGGCGGCCTCGATCCAAGGGACCTGAGACTCCCCCACATCCCATATGAGATGCCAGACTGACTGCTCACACATGTCATCCCTCCTGAACTAAATACTCAGCGATTGATATTAGTTTCTTGTTAATGTTAGTACTACAGTAAAAGCCACTGACGACCGGAGGTACTTCTACAGTGGATTGTGGCTATTTAGAAGTAAGTGTAGGTAAGTTCGTAGGGTTCTGGACAAGGGATCTTCAACAAGCGCGTCCTATAACACAATAACCGAAATGCCCTGATTCCAGAGATGCAATATCACCTACTGGCCTAGGCCGCTAATACCTTCAAGCTGTAACAGGGCCTCGTTATATAATCGCATCTTGAACATTTTTCACGGAAGTGTTTGCCACTGTCGGTTCAATGTATACTGCTGGATTTCCTGGAAAATGAGCGCTTTCATGAACGCAGCAGGACGGGCAAAAAAGAATTTAATACATAAATAAATAGAGAACTGATATGCAAGCAGTTATTCCGACATCCGGCCTGCTGTTTGTCAGGCTGTCATACTGAAGCGGCCTTTTGGGAAACTTTGGATGCGCCATAAGTAGTAACAGTCACCAACATTATTAGTGCGGGCCAAATATATATACTGGATGGCTTCATACGAGGTGAGTACCAGCGAGCTTCAGAAGGCTGTTGCTACAAAGATGTATGACCTATAGTAGTACAAACTTATCCTGCAGGTATCAACATCGTATGTGTCCCCAGTGGACCACGAAATACTGGAGTACTATGCTGGGCACCGGGTCATATTAAGGAAGATTCAACCTGACGACTAGTACAGGAAACTCTTCTCTACCACCACAGCGGCAGAAAACCCGGTTGTGACCGCTTCACCTACCGCCTAAAGCGGCAGAACCTAGTCGACCTCGATGAGAAAAGTGCGGATATAAGCGGATATGAACGGATTTGATTTTATACAATCCCGAAAAAATGAGTCAGCATTCTGTATACTGTTTTACCGCCTTCGTGGCTGAGTTGGGCCAGTCTGTGACCGCTCAACTTACCGCTCAGTCCGGCAGAACCTAGAGAACCTCGCTGAGAAAAGTGCGGATATAAGCGGCTATTGAAGGAAATACATTTTGTACAGCTCCGAGAAAGTGACCCGGAAATCTGTAAACTTTCTCACCGCCTTTCAGACTGGCTGAAGATGGGCAGAATCTGCTCTCTAGATCCATTTAGTATCTCTAGAAGGGATAAGCGAAGTAGCCGATTTCTATTTACATTAACTACATCTTAATCTGTCCCTGTTGCGGGCTTGACATTCAATCACTTTGTCCGGGCTATGGTGCTGCTCGGTCGAGATCCCTTCTGCAACATCCATCAACTCACCAGCCCAGTTTCTTGGCCTCCTCTCCGCTCACATCGTCAGGAATATCCGTCACATATTGTAGAACTTCTGAAGTCGCTGAGATCCACTCAGGTCGCCGCTTAGTCCACACCTCTGCCACCGGCTTGGGGATATCATCAAAGAGACCGAACATGAGGACTGCTTGTGTTAATTTTACCACCGGAACTATCACAGGGAAAAGGAAAGATAGAGGGAGGACTGACGTGATTTTCCGGGCAAAACAGTCTCACTTCGGTACATGATTGGACTGCAAAGATTCTAGTCAGATAGAAGACAGAGTATCCTATTGCATGTACTGACCATCCACAGTTATAACAGAAATATCGATCCAATGGCCGGCCACAGGTGGTGTTGGTGTCGAGGAATTTCTTGGGACTACCGGTCAAGACCATGTCTTTGTTCTCCACCACGACGACATAGGTGCCGGCTGGATGACGTTCAAGTTAGACAATATTCAGGTCTGAAAGTAAGTGAGAAGAGGAAACGATTCGATGAATACCGGCACCACTCTGCTTTCGACAATTCAGGCAGTAGCAAATCATCACGCCGCCCCCAGATGGTGTGGGATTGTCCATGGTGACGCGGATACGGCCGCAGTTACAAGAGCCCTTGACGACCATGACGTGCCACTTTTGATGAATTCGTGGGTAACGGGAATAGAAGGAAATAAGGTACAGGTTGGCGATTATTGGTTTCTGAGATGAGATATCTGACTCTAAGACGACTGGTGCCCGGTTTTATGGCCTTCTGGGCGTACGGCGGTCGCCTAGGATTGGCGATTGCAATAAGTAAACGTCAACAGGAAGGCCCTGTTTGTCCAAGAAGAGATAAAGAATACCCTGCTTGGTAATCTAGGGACTATGTTCCAATCATTTTATAGACACTTAGTCTACCTGAAGACGCCCAATAAAGATTCAGCCAGGAAAGGTTAATTTATCCAGAGTCTAAATATTGAACCAATAGCTAGGTCTAATGCTACCTTTTAGGAGTGATCCCTGTATGACGAATTGTATACAGGTAGGTATTTGATTCCACGTCCGTATTATTAAGTGATGAAGAAGAGGTGTACAGAGCATATGTACAGCATAGGTTAGGCCGTAAGGATATGCCTGTATAGACACTGCTGAGTTTGATCAGGAATCGTCTATTCATTTAGGTTTCTGCGGATTCAAGGAATTTCACTACAGGACAAGGTACATTATCTGCAGAGCTGCTCCACTCAATAAGCAGTTGCATTAAGTCAAGAAGAATGTGCCATTTTGTTAATGGCAAGGAGCGGTCAGACATGCAAGCAAGGGCGGAGAGGTGCATATGCTGGCTCAATCCTCCTGACTATGTTGCGCAAGTCCAGACCTTCATGCAACTGCTGCTCTGCCTTGGTCTATACCCAGGCAAGGGGGGATCATTCCGGTAAGGTGATGCAGGGTCACACTATGTCACAAACACCTGTGCGGGAATAATTCCCGTACAGATAGCTATATGCCTTGAATGTAATAATATAGTTGTGTAATAAGTACTGGTTTTGTTGGAATAAATCGTCGAAACTCCGGATTCTAGATATAAACTTCAAATTACACATATACCATGCGCGAAGTCGTAAGAAGCGACCCTGAGCATCAAAGCCGGTCAGCTTGGGAACGACTGGCCGAGGCAGTGGAAAGACACCCTGACTATTTGGCACTAATCTGCGCGCACCAACGAGCTGGTCTCTATGGGCTTGGAGACAAGAAAGAATATGGTCAATGGAGTTTTGGGGAGTTGTATGAAGGGATCATCCGCCTTTCTGCCTCGTTGGAGTTGCTGGGTCTATCGAGTGATTGTCTGCTTTTTGTGATCCTCGGTAACAGTTTGGAGCATGTCCTCACTACCTGGGCTGGATACAGACTTAGCTGCATCCATGTCTCCGTTCATCCCAATACGTTGTCCAACTCGGTGGAAGCCCGCCATGTCGTCCAAACCGTTCTCGATAACCGCCCCAGCCCAAAGGCCGCCGTCTTTGTTCAAGATAAAGCCGCGGCCGAACAATTTGATCAGCTATTTCCCCAGCTAGATGTGATCAAAATTGTCATCGGAAATGGCCAGCCGGTATCTTCTCCATGGACAAGTTTCGACCAGCTCATGCAATCTAGAAGAACCTCATCGGGCCCATCAACATTACACCCGTCACGCGAAACATCCATCTTTTTCTCTAGCGGAACGACATCGCTGCCCAAACCATGCAAGATGGATGTTCCTGCCTGGATCAGCTCTCTAGCGAGTGGATCAACTCTCGGCTTAGTCCGCCCAGGAGACCGACTGATGTCTCTCGTTCCATGTAGCCATGTGCTTGGCTATATAGGGCAGATGTTTGCCCTGACACATGGGGCTACACTCGTCTACCCATCTTATTTGGCCTTTGATCCACGTACGACGATCACTACACTTCGCAATGTCCCCTGCAAATACATAGTCATGGTATCAGCGCTGGTGCATGCCTTCATCAGTGCGGACCTCAGCTTGACCCCACTTCCTCCGATTGACACAGTCATTTTCTCCGGAATGACACTGTCCACTGCTGTAGCTAAGGAATTTCAATTAAGAGTGGGTACGCGAGCGATCGAGAATCTGTATGGTATGACGGAGGGGGCGTTTTGCGCTACCGGCCCAGTGGAAGACCTCGACAGTATCTCGCGCGACGGCTTCCTGGCCGCCGGGCGTCCTATGACAGGCTCGACACTGCGTCTTTGTGCTCCGAACAGTACGGAGCCTCTGCCACCTGGTGTGGCGGGAGAGGTGCACTATAGTGGCTACCAGACTGCTCGTGGTTATATCGGCGTGCAGAGCGATTCATTCTACGTTGATGAAAATGGATGTTACTGGTACAAGACTGGTGATCAGGCTATTCTGTACGAAGCAAATGGTCTTGTCTACCCTGTTGGTCGGTACAAAGACCTCATTATCCGGGGTGGCAAGAACATATCGCCCTCTGCCATCGAGGCGGTACTTAACCAAGACCCGGACTTGCATCAGCTCAATCCTCAGGCTGTTCCTCTACCGGACTCTGTGGCAGGGGAGGTTCCGGTCATTGTCATAGATCGCGAGATTACACAGCCGCAGGTGCAACAAATCATGCATCTGATTCTAACAGAGATGGGTGCGGCGTATGTTCCTGATAAAGTCATCCCCATCCAAGCGCTCGGGGCTGCGAACTATCCTCGCACGACCTCAGGCAAGGTGCAAAAGGTCAAACTCGCGGCCCTGGTGCGTCAGTATGTTGCCGCCCAGCCCGATGCCCCTGTACCATCGGCACCTAGCAACTCCAGAGAGATACGCAAGCGTGTGGTGCAGCTATGGGCAGATGTCTTAGCGGCCACGACCGAAGAGCTTGATGTGCAGGCGGCGCTTTCGGAACGTGTTGATAGCATCACCTTGATGCGCGTGCATTCCAGAGCGAGTAAGCTCACCGGCAGACATGTCCCATTCGCGGCATGGGCAAGCGCCAAAACCATTTCGGACCAGATTCTTCTTTTGGAAACCGCCGACGGCCAGCCACAAGACTCCTATCCCACTGCTCAAAATGAGGGCCACGCTCGGGTTGGAGGTCCAGCATTGGAAGATATGGTGCACCTGATGGGCGACTCCAGCCGACTCCCTGCTTCGCAGGCCTTGGTCCAACAAGCCATTTCGCGCTATCAGCTCACATGGGATGATGTTGAAGATGTCTTCCCGGCCACTGATTTTCAACACATTATGCGCCAAGCTCACTTGATTGACTACTGGGAGTTCTTCGTTTCTATACACACACGGGGTCATTCTGTTGCAGAGCTGCGCAAGGCCCTGGAGGCTACGTTGCCTCTTCATCCCATGCTGCGATCTTTTGTTGTGCAAGATGAGACCCCCCAGACTTTGCTGGTGACCGTCCGCCCGTCACAATCGATTCTGGAGCGCTGCATTGTGGACTACGGCGAGGTCGCGACATTGGCCGACGTGCACAAATTAGTGGTCAATTTCCCCCGAGAGCATCGGATTGCCTTACCAGGACCTTTGTTCTGCGGATTGATGGTGTATGTAAAGGAAATTAAGAGTGCCGTCCTAGTTGCAGATTGTAAGTCCTTTCCCTGCTCGCCTTATTTATCCGTGGTATCTGTGCTTATTTGTGTTTATTTGCAGTCTGTCATTCTGTCATGGATGCAACGTACCATGAAATCTTTGAGGATGACCTAGAGCTCGCGCTGAGCGGGCAGCCACTTCGAGCGCATGCTTCATATAAAGCGTGGAATGAGAGCTATTACCTGCTGCAGGATGCTCTGGCTAGCCGACCGGCTTTTGAGTACCACCTCTCGCAGATGCATCAGGTGCCTGATGGACCAGTAGCGCTATGGCCCACACCTAGTCGCCCACTGAGGACCTCATCTGGACAACAATCGGAAGGGTTGTACCTGCTCGAGTTCCAGCTACCGGCGTTGATGTCTCTGCACCAGCACCATCCGACTCTGATGACATCAGTGGTCCTCAAGACAGCCCTCACCCTGTTAGCCATCTTCCACACCAAGCACTCGGAGATGCTACTCCTCAATGTTGAAGCAGCACGGGGGCGATTCCCCTTCCTGCCGCCCTCCTTTCCGCGTGAAGGCCCGCTGGACGGGGCTCGCGTTGCCGGGCCTACACTGACAGGCAACGTAGAGCGGATCACCTATGATCCAAACGAGTCAGTACTGCAATTACTGTATCGCGCCCAGGCCCAGCAGGCTCTGATAACGCGTTACGCGAACGCACCGTGGAGGCGCATTCTTGAGGAATTGCCTCGTATGAAAGAGTTGTACCCTGCAGTAGCTGATCACTTGATCTTCAACTGGACCGGGACGACGACCTTCAAGGCAGACGACAAGAGACGACTGCATGAGCATATTCAGCGGCAAGAGATCTTCTTTCAGCCTACTTGTGGCTTGATGGTCGATGCTGGTGCATCCGGCAAGGACGGTACTGATCTCTGTGTCTCCCTCACTGGCGCGGTGGCGAATAACTCGCCTGACTGGATTCGTGACATTGCGCAGGGACTACAGAAGATTACGACGTGGCTGACGCAGGAGGAAAATTGGGGGCGTTCGGTTAGATTCTTTTCTGAGTGTCTTTAGAAATAGGGGTGGCGGTGTCTGGAATAATGCAAGACAGAGTTTACGGGGACGGATTAGGCGAGGAAATGTCCATAGCTGCTTTACAATCTTCCAATTCGAAATCATACATTCTCGTACATTTTATGCTTCCCACTGCGCGATTAGTGTACCTCAGCCAGCATAAGCACTAATGCATGAATAGTTCTCACTCAATGTTGAAGAGTACATGTCCCTCAAACATGCGTCTGCAACGAGTCCTAAACTTATTACTTTGCCTGGAAACGGTGCCGAAGAGATTTCGTCTGGATCATCCCCCTCACGGAGTGCTTGTAACAGATTATGATCTCGTGAATCTTATTATTCTACCCAGCAAGGCACAGAAAGAGAATTCGTCTGCTGTATCCCCAGGGAATTCAGCAAAGTTAAATACCTGTTGAACACCAGAAAGATTGTTGACTTCCAGAAGTCTCATCCCCATCAAACCCACCATGACCGTCCCCAACGATAACCCCACCGATAACCCGTCGGCCCATCCGCGCCAAAGTACCTGCTACAACAGCAAGTATTTAGCAGAATACTACGACTTGTGGATTGGGAACTGGGACGATGTCCAACTATATTCCCGTCTGCTCGCGGAGATGGTGTCCCGCAACACTTCCGCAAACCCAGTGAGGGTACTGGACGTGGGCACAGGCTCAGGGCGGATCATCCACGGCCTGGCGAGCGCCCAGCACCAGAAACAGGGCACCAAATGCCAGTCGGCAGTGCACTTCCTGGGCCTAGACAACGAACAGCATATGTTAGATCGAGCTCACCTCCTCACCGACCCATCCCATGTCGATCAAATGACCTGGGTGCTAGGTTCGGCAGAGGAAATGGGATCCTTGCCTGCCTTGCAGCATTCCGACGGGTCAGGTGGGCTCATCGACATGATAGTGTTTGCCTGCGGCAGCATCTGCCATCTATACGAAGCCGACCAAGGCAGCCGGTTCTTCGAGCAGATAGCCAAGGTTCTCAAGCCCGCCACTGGGCGCGCGTACATATCCGTGCTGAAAGCGCTCACCGACGGCGGCGAGCCGCTCGCCCGCGCTATGGAACCATCTGAGGCAGTTGTCACTCCGAGCAAGGAATTTCCTGGCATCTTCTACAGGGAGACCTGGCCCGCCCATGAACTCATCGGAAAGGTGTGGCATACTACTCGGCATATTGTTGTCTCGGAGAGGTTGGCGGATGGACAGGAGGTCGTCGTCGAAGACAACCTGGATAGTCGCAAGGTTGGAGTGTGGACTGAGGCCGATGTGAGGGCTCGTGCTGCTGCGGCTGGCTTGCAAGTGGTGGATATTTTGGACCATCAGAATGACTCTACCCATGGAGAGCGCATCTTCGTTCTAGGGATCCTTGCATGATATAGACAGGGTTTGAAATGAGACATTTTCTGTACCTGGTGAGAGGAGGAACCTATGACCTTGGACAAAGTCAGGTAAAAGGGGATGTTGGGTAGCATATAGTCTAGCCAAAATATCAACCCTTTACATTACTTAACGCGAATGGTTAGGACCTAGTTGTAAAAAGCTTTTCTTCAGTCAGTAGTCAATAATCTCCACTATAAGCTGAAGAGATTTTCCTCGATGATACTCGTTGCCTAGATTAGGTACAAAGTAGATGACCTCCATCCACAGGCTCTTCTGAAGACATCTTTGGACGTATCTCAATAGGATACCACGACACAGTAAAGGAGCGATCTATGACTTTTGGCTAGTTTCATTCAAATAGACAAATCCTCGTATGACATGGTCCTACTCCTATCACGACATCAAGTAAAGACAGTATGATTAAAGAAAATATAAGATCATAGCGAATGTTTATGCTGCGAAGATTGCGTTTCTCATTCATCAAAAAGTTCCATTCTATAGAGCTACCCTAGTATATATATGTCCCCAAATCTAAGCCTTCGCAGCGACAAAAGAACTCCCCGCGGTTATCTTCTCGGCTAGTATCCTTACTGGTTGGGAGCTGAGGAGCTCGAAGGAAGACAAGGCAGCCCCCAATTCGCGACTGACCCAGGTCTGCATCTCCGTGGCTTTGAGCGAATCCACTAGAATAGTTAGCCGTTAGCATGCGGGTACAATATCATCTAAAGGGGAAAGAAGCAGAGAACCAACCTCCCAAAGCAGACAAAGGCAGGTCGAGATCGACAGAATCAGGAGCAGCGCCCATTGCCCGAGCCAGATAGGTTTGCAAAGCCTGGCTAACGAGCGAGATCGATTCATCTATCGAGTCAGCTCGTTTGAGTAGAACGCTCGTCTTCACCGGGCCTGTGGCAACTTGGGCTTCAGGATCAGCGATTCTAACACGGTGATCGAACTTGCGGTCAAATTGCCAGGGACTGGCGCCGTCTTCACGCGGGAGAACATCAACCAACCCGGCAATGATCTGAGCAGGCGGCGCCGGTTGCATCTGGCCTTGTACGAGGAGACGAATAAGGGTCTGCACCTCTGCCTGTGAGATCTCGGTCCCCAAGACGTGCCGATACCGCTGGCGACGCTGCTCAGCAGACTCAGCCACATCTGTCACGCCGCTGGCGTCTTCAACGAGCCCCAGGTTGATGCTACAACCGGCGAGGTTATGTTGGTGCCGCCACTCCATTAGGGCATCCATAAAGGCATTGCCCGCGGCATAATTGGCCTGGCCCATGTTGCCGATGACACTGCTGATTGAGGAGAGAGTGGTGAAGAAGTCCAGCGGCCGTGTAGCTTGGAACGCCTGGTGCAGATTCCACGTGCCTTGGATCTTAGCCCGTGTTGACTGTTGCCAGGATTCCCAGTCCATCTGGTCGAACATCGCATCTTTGAGAACGGTGGCGCACTGGATTATGCCACGGATGCGCCAGTTGTGGTAGGCTGCGTGCGTCAGGAGTTGCTGCACGTCATCTTCAGAGGCAACATCGCAGCGTATCACCTCCGCGCGGGCTCCACGCGCGCGCAGTGCATCCACAGCGGCTTGTTGACTTGGCTGTGTAGCTCCAGAGCGACTTGAAAAAACAATGTGACGGGCCCCGCTGTCTACCAGAGCGCTGGCTAGAGAGAGTCCGATTGTGCCCAGTCCTCCGATAAGAAGGTAGGTATTCTCACTGGGTAGTGGTCTTGGCTCGGGTTGAACGGGTACCACTGCCACGGGACCTGGCGCCTGGAGATCAAGGATGACCCGGGAGCCGGAATGCCTCGCATGAGAGATAGCCTCGTTCACCTGTGAAACTGGAAAGACAGGATAGGATGCCACCTGCACGAGAGACTTATGTCCTGCGATGAGATCGACAGCTCGGTGGAAATTAGCCTGTATCAGGCGCGGAGTATCCCTAAGCATCCGAGACAGAGAGAGTGAGGTGACAGTACAGCCCTGCTCTAAGATCTTCTGGGGTAGTGCCGAGAGTTGCAGGTCCCCACTCAGGTCAATATACCGACCCCCAGGCGCTAGGCAAGACGCTGCTTGTCGGCTAGCTGCTCCCGCGAGGTTACAGACGGTGAGCTCGACTCCTCTGCCGCTAGTCAAACGGGCGATGGTGGTTGGAAGTGACCGATGGAGGGAGATAATCCGGTCTTTTAAGACGGGGTATTGGGCACGTAGCTCCTCTACAACACCATCCACGGCAACAAACACCTGCATCCTTGCCGCTAAGGCACAGTGTACAGTGGCCCTGAGTGTCTGATTAACAGAGCCCACAATCAGAACAGAGCCGGATACTTGATGCATTCCATTGACAAGAGTGGTATAGGCGGTCGAATACGCGATCGGCATGGAGAGAGATTGCGCCGGGCCTTGCTGCGGAGGACAAGTCCAGACAGAGCTCTCGGGCAAACGAACCCGAGTGGATATGGTCTGGCCAGGTATCACACACAGCACCGTCTCTCCAACCGAGAAGACCGATATCAGAGACTGTCCGACCTGGCAAACAGTGCCCAAGGCCTCTGTCAATGGGACGCGAGCCTCCGTGGTCTTTGCTGTTGTAGAGGGAAGTGAAATAGCATGAAGATGAACTTCTACTTCATCCTCCGCTATCGCAGTGGCTAGTCGGTCGTCCAATTGCCATTGCGCTCCCTCAAGATCGGATGACTTGCTGTGTAGACGCAGCGGTCGGGTGTCCTCCGTCAACTCAGCCAGTATAGGTTTCGGGCCATGTACAGCTGCTTCCATCGCATCATCCAATGGAGAGTATGCAATTGCACGTGGTACATGCAAGCGGCCGTCGCGCAGTAAGTACTCGTAATCCTGGGGTCGCGACCGCGACTGGTGGCTTAGTCGTAGAAGACGTGCAATACTACGGCCAAGATGACCAGGATCCCGCGCAACATCCTTCTCCCCTATTAGAAGCTGAGGTAGGTCCAGGTTGGGGTTTTCATTCCGCAGAGTTCGTAACAGCCCGGTTGTAGCACCAGTAGCCGCATAAGAGGCGGCTGTGTCCAAGGGTGCGGGCGACACCCAGAGTATGTATTTCGCCTGAACCAGCGTGCGCATGCATTCCATATCTGCGGGAGTCCAGTGGAGCGTCCATGACTCGTGAAGTTCCATCAACGAAATAACCTGCTTGTCCTTCAACTTTGATACCTCATGGGGGCTTACTCTCTCCACCCGGGCGCCCTGCTCCTCGATCAAGGGGATGAGCTCCTGTAACAGAGCATTGAAAATGTCAGCTGGCTCGGGCGCCAGGACGTAGATGATAGGGTCTAGTAACGAAGAAGCTTTATCTCGACGGTGGATAAGTAGTGAGTTTGTCTGAGAAGCATTCCCGTGTACCTTCCAATCGGCATGTCGGTCAAGATTTTCAGTGACCTCATCCTGCATACCCGCTGGGATGGACGCATTTATCCAGCCATCTGGTTGGGTGACTCTCTTAATATCATCCAAAAGGGGAAAGCCTTGTCTGCCAGTCCACAGGTCGGGGTGATCCAGTAGGACCGCGTCGTATGCTCCTTGGTCTGGCAGTGACGAACCTACCTCCGCAAGGGTGAGCACAGGGAGTAGTTGGCAGTTTGGTAGTATTTGCTGTAAAGCCTGTACCCGCGCACTTGAATTATCTGGACTTATATCTACTAAGATGACCGTTAGCTGTTGCAGCTGGGGCCGGTATTTGCCAGTTGGGACGAGCTCCTGGAGAGCCGGCACCAGGTGGTCAAAGCGGCTCCCTGCTGCCACCACCAGCATGCGTGCATCGCCATGAGTATGGCACACGCTTCTAAGCCATGATGAGAGTGTACCATCACAATGCTCGGCCCAGGAATCCACATGCTCGGCCCAGACTAGTGATGAGAACCGGCTCTGAGGAATGTTTTCAACTGCAGCAGACGGGCGGGACTGTATTGGGACCCGACCAAGTCGGACACCTTGCAGTACGAGGCCAGGGTGTGACCAGGTGGGGTGCGATGCAACAACCTCTGATCGAGAAATGCCTTCCTCGTCCCAGTGCGTTTCCACATGAAGATTGAATTGCTCCCCAGTTGAGGGTGAAAAGCGGGTGGACATGTAGAGTCGGTCTACCGCAATGGGGATCTGAGCATTCTGGTTAGACAGTGCCTCGGAACAGGAGAGTACAGCAGCCTGGAAAAGCGAATCCAGAGATGATGGATGAAGGAAGTACGGCGATTCCTGCTCATGGGGCATGGTACTTTTAGTATCCGTTACAATCACTGATGCAAACAGGCGAGACTGTGTGGGATGGAAGAAAACCCTCTGCATCGTTCGGAAGGTCGGACCCATGGTGACACCTCCAGTCTCAGACAACCAGCCATAAACTGCCTCACTACCCACTGCCAGGTTCGCCGCAGTTTGTGTCTGTCGAGCTTGTTGGACCGTCCGCGCCCAGTTCAATGCGGTGGTGCTGTCCTCCATTTGCTCTTCTTCTCCCGCATAATCCATTGTAAAGCTACCCTTTGCATGTTGAACCCATGGGGATTCCTCTGGCCGAGAAAAGATGCCGAATTGGTACCAGCCAGCCACGGCATGAGGGGCCACATGAAGTAAAATCTCAAGTCCGTTTTCTTCAGAAGGAATAACCATGCCTCGGAAAAATTCCAAATCATGAAACTCAATGCCGGCCAGGGTCACAGACTCGGTCAACTGACGTGCGGCCTCAGCTACCATCGCCACCATCCCTGCCGCAGGCAAGACAATGGAGCCTGCCACGACATGGTCAGCCAGCCATGGATGCTCCGAGAGCCGTAGAAAGTTCCGCCATCGAGGCTCAATATTATTTTGATAATCACAGGCGACCCCAAGTAAATCATGGCGAGGCTGGTCACGTTGGCGTAACTGACTTGATTCGTATGGTTCATGCCAGTACCTCGACTGATGATTCCAAGCATAAGGCGGAAGGAGCGCCTGACTCAACTGTGGCTTATAATCGCCAAGCAAGCTCCGATTAACCCGATCAATTTCTAAGGGACATCCAATACTCCAGAGGACACCGGCTACCTGTAGAGATGTATGTAGTGCATCCTTCTTCCGCTGCACTAAGCTCAGGTAAGGCAAGGAAGTCAGACCCGCATTGACCTCTTGAACTGTCTGGGTGAACGGACCCCTAAGGGCCTCGTGTGGGCCAATCTCTAGGATGGCGCTCCATGGGACAGCTACTGCGCGCCGACGTCGAGGACCAGCCTCACTCATAGTGGCCAGCTGGCCCACTGCCGCAGCAAATTCGACGGGACTGACGAGATTGCGTATCCAATAATCCGGCCCGAGTTCATCAGGGTGTTGAACACGCGTCTTTGTAACGGAGGAAAACATTGCTATTTTCCCTTGGTGTAGATTCACTGGCTTAATCAATGCAATGGATTCCCGATAGTCATCAGCTAAAGCGCGCATGTAAGGGGAATGATACGCAGTATCAACACGCAACTTCCGTGCAAAATGCCCCCTGGCCTGAAGATATTCAGCCAGATGATTAATCTGATCATTATTTCCTGACAGCGTCACACTCGACGGACTGTTAATGCAAGCAACAACAACAGCCTCCAGAGACAAGGCTTGTAGATAGTCTCGGGCAGTTTGCTCGGATACGCCGGCTGCTAACATGCCACCACTGGGCCCATTCTCAACAATACGCTGCGAGAAGACACCACGGAAGTAGGTAATTCTGATCGCATCCTCGTGGGTGAGATATCCAGCCGCGTATGCAGCTCCTGGAGTAACAAATCAGCACTCATGCACCATAATATCGCCAGAAAATACTTACCAACTTCGCCACTCGAATGCCCTACTACTGCTTTTGGAGTAATTGACCAGTCAGACAATAGGTCAATCAAAGCGATCTGGAGCGCGCAGCAGACCGGTTGACTGCGATCAGGGCGGTTAATACGGGTTGTACTTGCATGAGCACGGATTTCCTCAGCCAAATCCCACTGGCAGCCAAGGGCGGTTAATACCTCCTGGCTATGATGGATGCTGGCCGCAAATACAGGAAATGCGACCAGTTCAATTCCCATGCCAGCCCATTGCGCCCCTTGGCCAGTGCAGACAAATGCTAGCGCAGTCTGCTGCTGACGTTTGGCTCGTGGAAAACTGGCCAATCCTCGCCCCAATGCCTCCTTCAGACCACCAAGTGTGTCGGAAACTACGAAACTGCGAAATCCAAACTTTGAGCGTCGGGTAGCCATGGTATGCGCCAGGTCGGTCAAGGGGGGAGTGTCCGATGACGCCTCGAGTGCATGCGTCCATTTCTGAGCGGTCCGATCCAAACCAGCCTTGTCATGCGTAGACACTACTACCAGCTGCGCAATACTGATGGGCGATGGAGGTATTGTCTGAGGGGCAGTGCCAAAATACTGAGCCACACTTTCAAGGATGGCGTGCGCATTGGCGCCACCAAATCCAAAGGAGTTGATGCTGGCGCGCTGGGGGAGATGGGAAGGCCATGGCTGGGTTATATCACTCAGACGCAGTCGCCATCTCTCCGTCTGAATTTTAGGATTCAAAGTCACAAAACCTGCATTTGGTACCAGAGTCCCTTTCTCCAGACAAAGCACGACTTTGATAAGACTGGCCACTCCAGCTGCTCCTTCCGTGTGACCAATGTTACTTTTAACCGAGCCAACGTAAACAGGTTCATCGTTTGGCGTACGTTCTTCCCCAAAACTGGCGCCGATGGCCGATAATTCCGTAGGATCCTATTCAGACTGGTGTGTCAATATTCAGGTATCGGGTTGCATTAAGCCATGAGCAGTGTCACTTACACCAAGAGCGGTTCCCGTTCCATGTGCTTCAAAATATGCTGTTTCTCGCATTGACAGCCCTACCTGTCGGTACGTCGCTTGGATGAGATCTGCTTGTGCTTCGGCGTTGGGCATGGTGATACCGGGTGTCCGGCCGTCTTGGTTAGCCCCAGTGGCCCGCACTATGGCACGAATTACATCCCCGTCGGCTATCGCCTGGGATAAAGGCTTTAGTAGGACTGCCCCGAGGCCTTCACCACGTCCATATCCGTTGGCACGGCTATCAAATGAATGGCTGATCCCGTCGGCGCTGAGCATATGCATGTAGGATAGTCGCTGTGTAAAGTTGGGGTGCAATATTATGCTAGCACCGCAAACCAGCGCCTAAAATTCACGTTAATTAGGGTTCCAAGGTTTCAGGAGCGTCGCGTTCACTATGGACCACTGACCATGCGGCATTCGCCAGCACGCAATGCTTGGGTGGCGAGGTGCAGTGCTGTCAGACTGGAGGAGCACGCTGTATCCATCATTATACTGGGCCCTCGCAGGTCAAAGAACCACGATATGCGGTTCGCTAGCATTGTCCGCCCGTTCCCCGTGGCTGAGTTGTGCGGCATATCCATGATATCACGGGTGGAGAGTAATTCATAATCGTTCGTCATACAGCCGCTGTAAACACCGGTGGAACTCCCGGGCAGAGACTCCATGGGGACGCCGGCTGCAGATGCCATTTATCCCAATTAGCTCAAATCGCTGCACCTTGCGACGATATCAGAGATGACGGGATGCAAACCATTTTCGAAGGCTTCATATGCGACCTCAAGCAATAGGCGCTGTGCCGGGTCCATCCCCGCGGCTTCCTTTGTTGTGATGGAGAAGAAAGGGGCATCGAAGCATGCCGGGTCTTCCTCCAAGAAGAACCCGCTGTCATGGTTGATCTAAGTGGCATTGGTTTTGTTCAGACTCAATGTCATTCGTGTCGAGGAGTTATTGTCAGGAGCAGAGGAGGGAGGACGTACGGCACCTTTTCTTTCATGGCTCGGATGCTTCCACGCCGCGGCTTGATATCGGTTACCGGGTACAGGGCCATGTTCCTTTCGTCCATCTCGCAACATCTCCCAGAAGCCGTCTAACGACGCCGCCTGGCCAGAAAAACGGCAGCCCAGGCCTATCACTGCAATAGGCTCCGGGCATGATGATGTATTGTTCATAGTGGTAGGCCGTCACGACGCCGTGTCACCTCAATGCACTAAGGTGGTCTCTTAATCAAGTAACTTCACGTTGACTAATTTTCCGTTATCTCAAGTCTTCGGCACATTTTTTGGATTTACTTCCATTCTTTATACGTATATACAATCTCTACCACAACCTACATCATATCCGGATTAAACCGTTCCCAGCACTGCCACCGCCCGTCACAGAGCTTAGGGGTACTTAGACTCTTGTTGATCTTTCTGCTACATGCTATGACGACCGCTATGCAAGGCTTGCAAAACCACGCAAGGACACTGCTTGTTTCTGGGCGTCAAGGTGGACGTGATCGGCGATCCTATCTACAAGACACGATGGTCTATGTAGCGGCAGATTCGCTAATCGGCTAGCGGATAGCTTGCTACCTTCCGACTCCAAGTCTCTCCTGTGGGTATCACTGCAGGTGAGGGCAACTAAAAGACAAAATCATGAAGGAAGCTGCGTAATAGTGTGACAAAGTCATTGGAAATCAGTCTGCGTCTTGGAGTATCAGGACAGAGCCCACGCAGGTCTATGCAAGTGGCAGTGGCATATCGTAGCAACAAGGGTATTTTGCTGTTCTGCAGAATGAAGCAACGGCATTGTTCTCTTCTATCTTTATGTAGTGTGTGCGCATGACCGCTACATTCCTTTAGGCTTTGCTGGATACAAGTTACTCCCCTCAATTGCTGTCTTATACCTTGCCGACGGCAACAAATATGGCATTCTAATATTACTGGTTCCAGACCCTTTTCAAAGAATGTAACATGTGCAGCGATACGTATACAAGCCTTGGGTCAATACAGAAACTCAAAGGAGACTGCAAGGAACGGCTTTGCGTGAGTTCTCTATGGCCGTCTTTCCAAGGGGTGGCTGATTCAAAACCTGCCAAATACACCAAATAACGAGGATTTCTCCTGTTCCGTAATTAGCTGTACGCCGTGATTTCATTTACCGCTTTGTTGGTGAGCTCGCCTTACCGTCACGAATGGTAATAGAGCTTTCGCCTGTGCATACTCTTGGAATTGACAAAATGTGTCTCAGCCATTTACAGAAGCAGGTTGAAACTAGCACATTTGCTGTAATGTAAAAGACGCCAATTGAGCAGGCCTGAATTAATCGGTTACTATACGATATTTGCTTATTACTCCTATTTTTACGGGGCTTGCAAAAATCGATACTTCTCACAATAACGGCCATGCACTAAATTTGCCTCGCCCTCGTGTGTTGTGGATTGGTGCAGCAAAGTGACCCGCTACCACAATAAATGCAATGCGTCCATAATAATGGCCGATTAAACTTCTTCGAAGGGGTTCTGATCATCGGTCCCACGTAGCCGGATTAGCTTGGCTTGATTGATCCGATCTCCGGGAAAAGCTTCCCTGTGACGTAGATTTAAAATACCGATCATTGCCTGGCGTATAGATTCGGGGACCTGCATATTCAAGGATGACAGTGGGCACAAGGTCTGGACCGATGTGGGTCTTAAGTAGTAGCCCGCTTGGCACGCAGGGAATTTGGGTTCATAGTGTATATCATCCTCTGTTATCGGTACATTTGACGATGACAGATCTAAAAAGCTAGCAGCCAAATTCCAAGCGTGCACCGCTGGCGAATCCAGCACGTGAGTTTCTCATCACAAGCCCCTTCCCTCCCTTCCCCCTTGCTTTAATCTTCGCACGTTGCGGTCAGGCCACATGACAGTGACCTAGATCTGCTTTGGGGGTATCTCTAGTATTTGAGTTCCAGAGTGTACTTCTTGGATACCTGGAGATTTATCTACCCTGTCAAATCCGGAATCTTAAGGTCGAGACTCCTTCCCTGAAAGGCCCACCAGTAGAGCTCATAATCTCACCAAAGGCTATTAAGGTTATCGCGCCGAAGATATTTCCTTGATCTCTCATGTACCCCAAATGTAGAACACTGCAAGGAGGTGAGGGAGTAATACTCAGCCTTCAGCAGGTTCGCCTTGCTCCACAAGGGTAGTCTGGACCTGGGCCTCATGTACCAGTGGGCTGGATCATGTACCGAGTGGGGCCACTCGACTTTTCCACTAGATTATTTTCCTTGGAGTGTAGCTCAGCCCCCACGCTCCACCAATGGAAATTCTGGTCAAATGCTGCGCATTTCATTCTTCGGCACATTATGAAACATTATACATAGAAGCGGGAATTCCCGCTACCAATGTTACACCGCTCAAACTGCCCGCAATGCTCTCTGCAGGTCTGCTGAAAATGTTCTGAGACATATCGCTGGTTCGGTAACGCAACAAGTCCAAGTACCTCTTGCATATAACGCATACGCATTGACAATGTAGAACAATGAATGCTTCTATATAACAACGCCACAAAAGCTAACCCAGACGATTTCCTTGTTTTCGACATCTTACTGAGGTGCCAACTGGCTTTGCGCAATTAGCCATTCCAATCCGGCCCTGAATTGCCTCATTTCCGACCCACTTCTCGGGATGTCATGTCCGGCAGAATGGAGAATGGTCTTGCGACAGTTGGGGTTGCAGAATTCTTCTACTAGCAAGGCGCAGTCAGATAACCCAGGGAGGTCATTATGACCCCGTAGATGCAAGGTAGGGATCGAGAGGCGGCCCGCAAAATGGTCCGGGTGCAAGGCACAGGGAATTTCTTCGATAGACCGGTCCAGAAAGAAGCGAACTGGCTCGCGAGTAATCGACCGGCCTGCCTTGATCACCTTGACAAATTCTTCAATTGGTGCCTTGATGGATGTGGGCAATTGTGCAAGCTGATCATCCTGCCCAGAACGGATCCGCTGCTGATCCTGCCGAGACAGGCCTCCCATTAAGGACTGGCAGTAGTTAGGGTCCGAGGAGCAGGGAATTGTTGTCGAGCAGAATATGGCAAACCGAAATGGGAGTGGTTCTTCGGGGTGGCGGGCAGTCTGTTCAAGGAGGAAGGAGGCAATGATTGAGGCGCCCTGACTGAATCCTAGGATACCGTCAAAGGGACCCTCATCCTCAATCGCTTCGGTGATTAAGGTGTGAGCCTCCTCGATGGATAGTGCGTCAAATGTGCGTGACCAGCAGTAATATGGGGGAGTAAAGTTGGTTTCGATTCCTTCGAGGGAGTCATCGAAAAGCGGTTAGCTCTGTCGTTCTCACTCTTGAGCGGACCATGTAGAAAGGATTGCCAAACCAGGTGCGGGCGGGCATTCGATCTCGCCGGAGAGCATATGAAACTCCCAACTGGGATCTGCCGAATGGAGGAGACCCGACAGTTGATATTGAAGGGCGTCGGCACTCGTGCCATAGCCGTGTAGACAGAGAATACGCATGCTGGAAGAAATTGCGCAAGCAGAATTGCAGTTTCCGAGGCTCGCTGGAAGCAAAATACGACTATTGATGTCATTTATATGCCCGAGATCGTGATTACCAAAGCAGTGGTGTCATGGTTCGCATTTACTAGACAGTAAAGTACTCTTGCCCCTTATCCAGTGCTGTAAGGGCTATCCCCGTAGTAAAATAAGGCCATCTGGGGAGTCATCGGAAGACAGATCGCGCTGTGACCGGGTTTCATTTTGCGATGCTTTTATCTCCAAAACACAGAGGCCAAAAAAAAGCTGGCGCTTACATAAATGCCACGAGAATTGTAGAAAATTAAACTATACCGTTCACCCTTGACAAGGTATTCCAAAGGAATCAAAGCATCGTCTCTAAGCTTATTTCAATTCGTCCCCAGACGTACCCAAGCACAAGCAAGCACAGATCGCCGCATTTCAGGGATCTCCGTGGTGATGTTGGAAGACCCGGTCTACTGTGGTATGTCAAACGTTTGCGTTGTCCCACTGTATACGCTAATGATCCCGCCTTCCTGATATAGTAAGATCGAGGTTATTCTGCCTACCACAACAAAATATATGAAGCCTCTGATCATGAAATCTATATTATCATGTCATATTGTAAAGAATTAACATCCTTATATTAATATCTATATAGAGCTTCATGATCACACGCTTTGTATGCATTATTTTGGTTGACAGAATAGTTTCGATCTAATTGTATTTGGAAGGCGGAATCAAATTTGGTTAGCGTATAATGTGGACCTAACGCAAACTATTGACATACCACTGTATCTGTTGAACTGGTAGAACCGACATGCTCAAACATTCTTTGAAATAGCTTGTAAAGATGCAACAGATAAATTACGTGTCTTCAAAGTACTCCTCTTCGCATTTGATTTACTGTATGTAACTAACAACCCACCAGGGCTATTGTGCGGATAAGATTCGAGAGACTACCGCCACACCTACCAGCCTCCGTTCAAGCCACACTCTCCGCCTACCTTAGTAGGATTAGCTTGTCGTTCAAACCTTGCAAAATCCCACCGCCTGCTATTTGGTCGGATTGGCTGCCTGGGGCGAAATATATTGCCCAAGGCTGCATATTAACTATTGAGGAAGTAGCCGAAGGCCTCAAAGACGAACATTCATTATTAGAGCTAGACTATCAAGCTTTCATGTAGTAGGAATAAGCCTTACTACATGCTTGGAACAGGTTGTTGTGACGTCACTACTTGCGAATAATACTCCCGAAGACTCTTCTAATATACAGTGTCGACGCACTCACTGTTAGACCAACAACGTTATCATATCGCTTCTATCCAGCCAGGCGACGAAGGTTTTATTCCCCGACATATAACACAGATAACACTCAGTAGGTGAGAGAATAGCTACATTACAGTAAAAGAACTTAGATGGAGCTTACTTTTACTCCTGCCAGAAGTATGCCACATCTGGGTATAGTGAAGAGAGTATGTGTATATGTGCACCATGCAACTTAATTAATATTGGTACCAATCCTATTTCATGACGTAATGGATAATAGATACTTTGATGATAGATACAATATCTGACAAGATGACATATCCTGCGAGAACATCCCGGGGTTTCTTCCGTTTCATGGATTCTCTAACATGATGCGTAACGTAAAGGAAGTGAATCCCTGCCACGAAACGGATCAGCGAGTAGTGGAGAAATTGAGTGTAGTCTCCACTATAATTCCAGGGGATTGGCATTGGCTGGCTTGTGACTCGTGCTGCTGAACGGGGCTATTGATATGAACAGTGGTGTGCCCGCCAGCTGATGCTTCAGGCCACCGGGGTACAGCCCCAGTAAGTTCAACCTGGGAGTCACTGGTTCCTTGGAACTTACTTGCACTATCAATGGCAAGCCTAAGACCGTTTTGATTGCGTGTGCTGGACTTGGAGTAGGTGCTGCTTTGGCTGCCGACAGTGAAGACGATCCGGAAGCTGTGAATTATTGATTTCAGGGACGTTGCCCCAACGAAGAGGGCGCCGTAACATGGAAGACAGGCCGCAATGATGGAACAATTGGGCTCTATGAGCATGAAAATAATCATCTTGGACTGGAGGCCTGTCGTCCATATTACTACACAGCTCTCAACAAGGACCTGAGAAAAGATTTGATAGTACTTACGAACCAGGGCATGGTCAACGGCCACTTTAGACAATGACGCGTGGAGCAAGATGAGTCGAACACTGGCAGCCACACAGCAACTGCAATTGGAAATTATTGTGTCAGTATTTAGAGCGCTACTTGCAAGACCGCAGTGAATTACAATGCACCAGCCAAAATATCAACAAGACACCAAATTTCTTGTGAGGGCGCATGTGCAGAGACCATAGTACCGGGATGGGGAGCAGCAGAACGGCCACATCCAAGGCAATGCTAGTTCATGATTGTGCAAGCCCTAGAGCAACTGTATCGAATCGGAAATGACCTTCCCCAGTCCAGGACATGCTTGTTGGGTCTCCCTCCAAAAGGACCAACTGTGTGAACATGTTAGTATTATCAACAGGGTGCCAGGGCGCGGTAGCGGGGTTCTTACGAAGAAGAACAAGACTCCCCAAGCGCTTACAACTGCGATAGAAATCCAGGAGATAATTTGAAATGTGCGTATCACGAATATTCTCTTGTAAAAGAGCAAGATGGAGATCTTGACTGCACATAAGCCTGCCTGGAGGATGGTGCTACAGATCAGGAGCAATTGCAATGATTTCACAACTCCTGTCGCAGCATCAATCTTGAAGGTTCCGATGCCAGTAATACTCCCAATTGTCCATGAGCATATACTTAGTCCCAGAGTAGGAACCTGCTGTCACATTAGCTCTTGAGTTCATTGACTAAGATTGATATCCATACCCAAGCTGCCATGATCCACCAGTCATCTGCCTGAATCCTCAGCCGAGCGGCCTTGCGTGCTTTAAATCGCAATATCACTGATAACAAAGATAGAAGAGGGAACACGACCGAGACGAGAATGAGGGGCACAGTTACGAGTGGACCAACCTCCGGCACCGAAGACTCATCCATTAGTATAATAAAGAGACCTCTGATACTGCGAGTTATTGAAGGAGAAAATACGAAAACTAGAGCGCGTAAGGGGGTTTTAATGGGGATACACTTAACGACATCCGCGTTGGGGTGAACAGAGAGTTTTAGGCAGTACCAGATGATGAGATTCTCTAGGGCAGTTGCGTGCAAGCAACTTATTTAAACCTCTGGCAGCCTCGCTCAAAGGCACAGGCAATCAAAACCGGCATTTTACCCAAACAAGTGGGCCCCAAGGGTGCCTTGAAAAATGCGGAAGAAGCGGATAAGCACAGCTTTACTGGTGGAACTATTTACTGCGCGTGTGATGTAGCACTGCCCCATTTCCAGGTGTCAGAGGAACAAATATGGGTCAAACAAATTCTATCTATTATTGTTGTCTCCATTAGTGTCACTGATCTTACATATGTTTAGAACTGTGCGCAGTGGGGATCAAGTGATGCACGGGACCACAGAAGGCTGCAGTACCGGTACAAACTCCCCAGGAACTCTTCGCTGGCTTGACTTACAATTTTCTTTGACATCGGACGCATTTTGGGGCCTATATACCCTGTCAAACACTTCAAATTTCAAACGCCCAAACGTGATATCAAGCTGCACCTTGAAATTCTCACACCTATCTACAATGGAGACTGTGATAGGAGATCACCAAATCGTTGTCCGAAGCGGCTTTGATAGTCAACTTATTATCGCTCTCATATTTATCCTACTCTTTGTTGCATGTCTGTATGAGAAATCCCGACGAAGGGATAACATCCCTACCGTGAACCGGTGGTTCACACTCGAGCCTACAGTCTTCTCGCGTATTCGCTTTGCATTGAATTCGGGGCGGATAATGGAGATCGCATACCAGAAGGTAAGAAGGAAACATTTATTGTTGTTTCTGTAAGTGAATATCCAGAACTGACCATGGTGACGGTCATCAGTATAAGGGACGGGCATATAGACTTGCACGAGGGGATGCAGATTATATTGTTCTTCCGGCTGAGTGTGTCACTGAACTTAACCGCCTCCCTCAACACATGTTGAACTCCCGCCAGTGCCACTCTTACTCGATGACTGGGCATTTGAATGGCATAAATATTGTGCTAAAGTCGAACCTGCATGTCCGTCTCCTATTGAACACAATAACGCCCGCTCTGCCCAGGTTCCTATAGCCAACCAGCATGAGGATTGAAGAGGAAATGAAGAGAAGCTTCCCACAGGATAAGGACAGTTGGAAGAGTATAGATATGACTGATAGGATTGCGGCCTGCGTCGGGCGGGCATTTGCTCTTGCGGTCGTTGGAGCGCCCATGTGCGATAATGCCGAGTTCATCCGCCTGATGAACGAGTACACAAAAGACGGTTCGTTGAACAGCGCTTGATCCTCTACGGGGTAGCTAATTTGCTGATCGTCATGATGACATACCTATCAGTGTTCTATGTCATGTTTATCATGCGCCTCGTGCCTTCCGTACTGCAGCCACTGGCCGTCTGGTTGCTTCCGTCAAAATGGCGTCTCCGAGCGGGTCGAAAGAGGCTTGAAGCATTCATACAGCCAAATGCGGAGAAGCAGAGGGAGGAAGATAGCCGCTCTACGGTAATTTCTGAGCTGCCGAGCCTCTTTAAGTGCATTATAAACGAGGCCAGAAACGAATCTGAGCAAGATCCCGAGGTCGTGACAGGGTTGCTGATGGCACTGGCAGTTGGGGGGACCTACAGTGCCGCCAATTTCATCTATGCAGCCATACTGGACCTCACTGCTCATCCACACTACCTGGCAGAAATTCGCGAGGAATTGCACCAAAAGAATACAAAGATCGGTGGTCACTGGGACTTCGAAGCATTCAATACTCTACACAAGCTTGATTCTGCATGCGAAGAGACACTGCGTCTGACACCTGGAAGCCTTACGACGTATAGCCGCGTCATGCAGGATGACTATACTCTTTCGAATGGGATTACGCTGCGGAAGGGTCATTTCATCTATGTGCATAGCAATGGTCGGGCCCGAGACAGTTCTGTGTACCCCGATGCTAACAAGTATGATGCACTACGTGCCTATAAGCAGGACTTTCGGGCCCACACTGCCTGTCCATTCAAAGGGGTGTACGGGCAGGACTTTCGCTGGGGGTCGGGGAGGTGGGCGTGTGCAGGTCGGTACCTCGCCTCAATGGTATGTAAGATTATGCTTGTCAAACTTCTGGACGAGTATGATTTCCAGTTTGTGGGAAGTGAAGGTCGGCCTGCAAACACGATTTTCCATGAATATGTGTTCATTAGCCCAGGGGCCAGGTTGATGATGCGGCGAAGGGAGGGTAGTCTGGGAATTCGCTGTGTTTAATCGGACATCTTCCAGAAAAAGAAAGTGATGTTAGACCTGGACACACTGCAACCCCGACTGGATACGTGTCTTTTGGCTTCGGTGGGGGTAGTCTGTCAGAAAGAGGAGCTGAGTGGTGGACTTTCGTAGGATGCATGTCTCCGTATCTGTCAATTGTCATTTTGAACCAAAGCATTCTCTACTCTCATTGCAGTTCAATAGGTGCATAATCGTTGAACAAACCGAGTATCGCCGTTGAAAGCAAACATCTCGTGGAAAGCGAAACTCTATATGTGCAATAATGAAATACGTACGGTATCGAACGACATGTTTCATTACAGGAACGGTGTCTTTTAAATGGGAATACAGACGCCCCTTGTTGTCGAACCACTAATGGACGGACATGGATGGCCACCTACTCGCTAGTCTACGTAGCAGAGCGACTGGGGTTTTGATGGCGCTAGTAAGCACTAATAGTCAAAAGGCTTCCCTTCAAGGCTCTCAAGAACAAGAGTCTAGACTTGAAGAAAACAAAGAAATGACAACGACCAACAGCTTTGTGGAGTCTCTCCATTCTACCAAACAATTGACCGGACACATCAGGTCACACCATGAATTGATGCCAGAGCAGGAACCCGAACGCTCCCACAAAATGTGACAAGGCCTGCATATAATGAGGGAACTCCCATGGATTCTCAGTCAAAATAGTATCTTCTTGACTGCCTGCAGATAGTCTGTTGTGTGACATTTCTACCACCTTCAGCCATCGTTCCACCATCAAGTCGATATCATGACCAAGCCGATCACTGTTTGGTTGACCCGTAAGCTGCCCCTCAGTGCACTAGCTCTGGCTTGAGGCAGTCTATTCTGCGATTGCCTTTACTAGAACCGGATTGCTAAAATTTTGCATAGCCCCTGGACCGAACTCTTGGAAGGTCGGTGACACCATTCGGCAGCACCCTATCAAGCATTGACAGTCTATTCTGCTCAGGTCATTACCATTCTGGAGGAACTGCAGGTTCCATACGTTATCCATTCTTTCAAGTTCGATGACGTGAAAAAACCCCCCTTCATCGAAATCAACCCCAACGGTCGGGTCCCGGGTAAGTAATTCGTTTGTTTAGCTTCCCCTGCGTCATGCTTTTGTTGCTTTTCCAGGACGGTTCACCCAGCCGACTGACACGGGCAGCAATCGTCGACCCCAACACTAATCTGACGCTGTGGGAGTCTGGCGCTATCATTCAGTACCTGGAGGAATTGTACGACACTGACAAGAAGCTCACGTATGACTCGGTTAATGAGAAACATCTTCTCAACCAGTATCTCCACTTTCAGATGAGTGGACAAGGCCCGTACTTCGGACAGTGCGGATGGTTTGTTGCCCCTACCTAATCCCCCTAGTTGATACCGTCACTCTGGCTGGCCAAAGCTGATCTGTCTCAATATCCAGGTTCAACGTTCTACACCTTGAAAAACTTCCGTCCCCCATTGATCGCTACGTCAAAGAGGTTCATCGTGTGTTGGGAGTTTTGAACACTGTCCTTGAAGGCAGAGAATGGCTTGTTGGGAACAAATGTACATTTGCAGACCAAGCATTTCTCCCTTGGAACACCCGCCTTGGCATGGCCCTACTTACCCCGTCGGGCCAGGACCCCTTGGCGCCGTATCCAAATGTGCAGGCGTGGCAGAAGCGCATGGAAAGCGGGCCTTCATGGCAAAAGGCCTTGGAGATTCGCTCGAAGCTGATGGATGAGCAGGGTCTGCAGCAAAGTGGCATGCCGAAGGGTATGACCACCGTGGAAGAGTATCAGCAATACGTAGCCAAGGCCAGTGAGTAGAAGCAGTGCTCATTTGTGCTCTAGCATGACATCGTCGATATTGGTGGCCAATTCTATATTCTATTTTCTTCACTAAATCCGTAGTACTCAATTGCCAATAAAATCCAGTATCGAATAAAAACAGTAACTTAAATCAAACCCATCATACTGTCTCGCGGCTCAACACCTCAAGATAGTCATTCTAAAGATACATATATTGCAAGCTGAAAGAGAAACATTGAGTGCTTGGTGGAGGGATGGCTGACACATTGATCGAGTAGCGCAGTCTCTGACCACTGTGTTTTGACAAAACCTACTCTTCCAACATGGCTGGTTTCTACTGCAGATAGAGACAGAAGTACTGGTATGTGAGTAGCATTGACAGTGTGGATCTAGCGCCCTCTCGAGGGATAGCGCGGGAGCTGAATGGAGAACAAGTGCTATGTGGGGGCATTATCAGGCACAGCACAATTCGGATCCGGGGTCTTACTAGATAGCCGTCCATCCAACGGCAATAGATCCAGAAGATCTGGTCATTGAACTGGGGAAACACATTCACCACCACCACCACCACCACCACCAAGTAGGCAATCGCTCAGGGGCAGGCTGAGAGACGGAGGCTCTTTTCAGCCGTCGCACTATGCATGTACATGCTGTCTGTTGGCACTTAAGCCTGCTGAGGTGCCGTTTTACATTGCCCCCTTTGACGGACGTGTACCTGGCCAACACCGGACTGAACCAATAGTTGGATGCATATCTTCTGGTCCCGAAATTCCCGTGATTAAGTATCCGGGGTTCCGTTCAGGCGCTACGGGAAATCGTGCCGTCCAATGAAGGAAACCGGGCTAAGCTAAGCACTAATGCAGGAAGCTCATACCAGTCACGTTTACTAGAGTGTATCTACGGAAAGCTACTTACCTAAGGTTGTATAGAGGCGGTACGCATGGCTCAGGCAAGACGCTAAGACACGATAGATGGTCAAAACTATGGCGTCTATGACTCTATCGTTTGATACCTTAGTTTTTTCGTGATAGAGATTTGCCCCCGGTTTGGGAAAATGATCGTCGGCTAGTACGAAGTGGCTGGCTGCGAACATTGGCAAACAGCTTCCTTAGCGAACTAAGACAAGGAGGCTTGTACAATCTCGTGGAACCGCATAAAGCGCGTAAAAATTGTCTTGATGAAGATGACCAATGTCTGCTCCTTAGATGACGGGGCTATGCTGTACTCTTCTAGGAGCCTTTTTATTATGTTCTCTAATGCCTCTAGAAAGTAGCTGAGAGCTGAAGGTCCCAATGCGTGATTTTTGAATTGTACTATGTAAGGGCAGTGTTATCATTGACTGGCAAACAAACAGTGGCGCGTGTTACACATCCGCCAGTGGATAGACTGTCGAAGTCCGAGGGCCTGGTTCACCACACCCCACCAATTGCCAGAAGGTGAGCTAAGCGTGATTTACATTAGAAAGGACATGCCCGATCCTCCCGGTTCCGCACTTGAATGCTATCCCACGGCCAGGGGAAGAGAAACTCGTGAACCTCGTAGTTCTTCGGTCGACCCTTTCCCGTTAAAAACCTGAATTCGTACGCAGTCAAAAGCTTCACAAAGACCATCTTTATGACAAGGCTAGCAAAGTATCGGCCCGGACAAGATATTTTACCGTATCCAAAATCCAGGACTGTCTTATCTACGGTTGAGAATTGATGACCTACTCGATTACTTCGAGAACCATCCATCTTCTGAGACATGCGATAACTGCGGAGTCCATCAAAGCGCTCTGGGTTGACAGTATGTTCCGGATCGTTTTCGATGGCCATAACAGGTAGGGCGACGTATGTTCCCTGGTTGATTGAAATACCGGAGGAGAAGGTATACGGTTGCTTGAAAAGTCGGTTTAGACCAAGAATGGTCGGTGGAGAGAGACGTTGTGATTCGCGTAGCACGCTGTCAAGCTTGTGAAGTTTCGAGTAAGAATCAGCAGTATCGATCCAGCCTGTTGCGGCCCAGACATTGTGGACCTCTTCTCGCAGCTCGTCGATGTACTGCGGGTTCTCTATGAGATCATATAGAACATTCACATTGCGAAGGAGGATGGTGTGAACAGATGCCAGGGCGAGAAGAACCTCAACATGAGCTAGCGTATCAGGATTGCGATCTGACCCCTTCGCAGCCTCCACCAGCCAGGTGAGAACGTTAAAGTTGTCCTCAGTTGCCTTTGGAGAGCATGACCCCTTGTCGTTTTCCTGAATCATGTCACGTATTACCGGGCCGAGCAGATCTTTGGCCGACCTTAGGTAGGCCTGGCATCTCCAGAATGAGGGAAGGCATCGACTGAGAGCAGGATGCATCCAACTAGGAAACAATCGCAAGATGACAATAGTTTGAAAGACTAACATGACATGGTCAGAACTGTTTCTAGGTAGCCATTATCGTCCCTGGAGTGGATGAAGGTCCTGTCCTCACGATTTTCAGTATAATGCACAGAAATGTCCAACCATTGGGGATTGCGACAGAAGGTATGACCAAGCATTGCTCTAGCAGATAATCTGGCAGTAACCTTCCCAAGGACTCTAAATGGCTGTATTTCGGTCCAATCAGCACAGTCGGGGAATAGCTCGTTAAGGGATGCCACAAGCTCGAGTTGTAATGCTGGGGTAAGAGATGGCAAGCGAGGTGTCAGCTTTCGCTGGACGATCGTATGGTGCATTCTGCTCTCCAGAATGATATCAAGCCCAGTATAAGCCCCCAAAAGGTCATGCTCAAGGGCAGCATGGGGACTTGCTACAGATGGAGGCAATCCTGCCAGCTCCTCAAGCACGGATATGGGAAGAATGACTGCACTGCCACTACCACGTAAGCGCTGGAAAGTACCATTCTTGTACTGTATGTGCCGAAAATAAAGCGAAGTCAACATCTATTTCACAATGGGTTCTGGCGAGCCTGGATCATACCTTGTGATACCCTTCTTTCACGAGCCATGATTCGTTGGCTGCAAATACCAAGTTCAGGAATATTCGTGGTGCCCAGCACGAGGAGCTGCCCACTACAGGGTGTTTACCGACCGCGCGTGTAAAGGTCCGCGTAACAGAAAGGTCCCAAAAGTAGTACAGTAGAGCAAGAGGTAAGATGCCCCAATACATAATGGATAAGGTTTCCAGTGTAAGCATGCCGGACTGGTGTGTAGTGGACTCTTGATATTGCGGTTCGAAGGATCTCACACACTGGAAATGTACCACATAACGGTGGGGCTGTTTTTATAGCTATAAAGGTGGGCAAAGCATTTGCTGTCGGTGTGCGCCTAATTTTCAAATTCTGACATAAGAAGACAAGCGACCTCTATCGGGCGACTTCACACTAACTGGAGATCCCTGCGGTGGATGCGTGGATGCGAGGTGCCTTTTTCTTTTTTTTTTTTTTCTTTTCTATTCTGCCGATCAGCATCAGGGAAGGAATCAGGCTGCCCTGGCACCCATCCCTGCGCTCTTAGACGATCTTTCCATTGCTCTGGCCGGCCATTTAATTACTGTGTTGAGACCGCCGGATGATCTTCCCAGCTCGCCTTTGCACCTGTTTCCAACACCCTCTCTTTTCTCTGTTCCAGTAACGAAGATTAACATGGATAGCCCTCTAAATAGCAAGGATTCTTTGCACTTGCGCACGGGAAAAGGCTCTTTCATAGACGGAAATCCCCAAATGAATGGCGGGATAGACCCTGACAACGAAGTGAAAGGCCCAAAGCTACTTCTTCTCCACATTGGTCTCTGCCTCTGCACCTTCCTAGTCGGCTTGGTAGGCTCCCATGCTTCTCATGTCGCATACCTTAGTCTAACTGCTGAGTGAACAGGATTTTAACCTCATTGCAACGGCAATCCCGGTCATCACATCCGATTTCCATTCAATCGGAGATGTGGGTTGGTATGGGAGCGCGTTCTTCATTGCACTGTATGTACCAGCCGGGGATCTGATAGATGGTCGGGAAAGCGAACACTTCACTTAACGCGCCTCTGTAGATGTTCCAGCCAGCCACTTGCTGGCAAAACTTTCAGTCTGTTTCCAAAAAAGATTGCCTACTTGAGTTATTTTGCTCTCTTTGAGGTTGGGAGCCTAATCTGTGCGCTCGCTCCATCATCACCAATACTCATTGTTGGAAGGGCTATTGCCGGCCTAGGAGCCTCTGGGATCTTTGCTGGAGGGTTGATTATCTTAACTACAGTGATCCCGCTGCATAAGCGGGCAGTGTGGACTGGAACATTGAATTCGACCTTTGCCATCGCAAGCATTCTCGGGCCTATTCTCGGAGGAGCACTCACCCAGCATGTTACATGGCGATGGTGTTTTTACATTAATCTTCCCATCGCTGGATTCTCCGCCGCTGTGATAGTGTTATTTTTCCAGGTGAAACGGGCGCCCACCGAGAGTATCCCCTTGGTGAGAAAGCTGCAGAGCTTGGACGGAGTGGGCTTCCTGCTCTTTGCTGGCTCTGTTAGCATGCTGCTAATCGCCCTACAGTTTGGCGGGACATGTCAGAAATACGCATGGCACTCGGCAAATATAATTGGATTATTTGCAGGTGCAGGGGTTGTGATGTGCATATTTATCGGATGGCAATTCCATATGCAGGAAGCAGCGCTGATTCCTCCTCGACTGTTCGCCTCTACTAGAAACACCGTCCTCATCTGTACTTCGGCCTTCTTCGCAAATGGCGCCTTTCAATGTGTCATATACTGGCTTCCGATCTGGTTTCAAGCTGTTATTGGGGCCTCACCAACATCCAGTGGTGTCCGGTACCTGCCCACCGTCATCTCGGACGTACTGACCTCTTTGATCGCGGCGGGACTGGTGAACAAACTAGGATGGTGGAATCCCTTTCTTATTTTCGGTACCGCAATGGTATCACTTGGAGGTGGGCTGTTGACCACGTTGGACCCTTCTGTATCCGATGGTCATTGGATCGGATTCCAGATCTTAGGCGGTGTTGGATATTCTCTGATAGTCACCATGGTCAGGTCTTCATTCCATATTGTCCCTCGTCATAGAACCTAACTCTTTTCACAGGCTCATCTGGGGGTTCAGGCATCCCTTCCACCTGATCTTGTTCCTTTGGGTGCGACAAGCCTCCTCTTCGTCATATCCGCAAGTTGTGCCATCTTCTTGGCTATCGGGGAAGCTGTCTTTCAAACCCAGCTAGAGAATGAACTCGCTCATGTCACTTCCTCTGCCCTTGCCAATGCAGTAATATCCGCCGGGGCCTCGGGATGGCGCTCTATTGTTTCCACTTCAGAGATCCCCATGGTCGTTTCTGCGTACAGCACTGCTGTGACGCGAGTCTTTGTACGTTTTTGGTTCAATCCTATAATTGAGTATGCAAAAGCTGACTCTGCTTCTCTAGTATCTAACGGCAGCGGCACCAGTCCTATCATTCGCAATGGTTTGTTGTACGCGGTGGACGTCGACAAATGATCTGAATGAGAAGGAAGATAATTCTGGGGAGGAAAGTGGTTAGATGTACTTAGGTAGCTACTGGCACGTACACAGCCTACAGCTGGCCTAATATTAGGCTGGAAGCAATTTAGTGCTCTACGAGTATTTATTCACGATGCACACGGTCATAGGACCTATAAGAAGAGGTAGCTGTGTTACTAGAACCATATAACGCCGAAGAACATACCCATAAACCCCAGACCGAGCTAAGTATGGACACTGGACAGCCATCCTTTGTGCGGGGACCTTGCGGTTTCGGGGTCCATGCATTCATGGGCATACCTTGAGGTTTCCGTGCGAGGTCAAATGTACCGTTATCTGTGACGCTTGCCGCGGATAATTCATGATAAACCATAATATATCAGTGCCCATCGTCGGCACATGGATGTTCCCTTGCCCCCCACCGACCCCCCTTTTTTTTTATTTATTTGTTTATTTGACAGCCTCTTGCCCTTGGGTTTTGGAGTTGGTTTGGGGGGGGGGGGGGCAATCAAACGCAAGTGTTGGCCGCATGTGCTGGCAGGACTTGATAACCCTTGTCAGTCCGATACGGTAAAGTACACCGAGAAACCGTTTGGTATGGTACTGCTCAAAGCAGGGTTGAGCCATTATAGCGACAGGAAGTCTTCGGTAGTTCCCCGAGTGGCGTATAGCAAATAGCGCTACTATGCGCGAGCGAACCGCACTACTAGGAATCACCATGACACAGAGCCTAATCATATCCATCTTGTGAGGCAAAAAAAGTACTAGGATTGGCGTACCCTATGTTGGTTCACCTCCGAAGTACTTGAAGGCATGATCATTGCGCAGCCCAACATGCAATCCAGCGCCAGCACCGTCGCATATCTAAACAACTGGCGCAGTCAGAACTCCGTCAACTAACAACATTATTCCTCATTTCTGGCCCTGCCTCAAATACACCAAGTCGAGATGGAGAAAGGACCCAAGCTACAGCTCAACCTTGAGAGCTGCATTTCTCCTGAACAGATTGTGGATTGCCTGTGTCAAGTCGTTAAGGATGATGATCTGGGCCTGTCAGGGTACGGAAGCTTTACACCTAGTATCTACGACTCGGCCTGGCTTTCCATGGTCTATAAGCAAACGGATGACGGACTTTATTGGCTCTTCCCGGAGTGTCTCAATTATATTCTGAACCTCCAGGATGGCAATGGGACATGGCCGGCTTATGTGACCCCAATTGATGGAATCCTAAACACTGCAGCGTCCCTGCTCGCGCTCCTAGCCCGAAGGGAGCATGTGCCAGGCACAGATGAGGAGAAGCACTTGTCTCTGGGGATTACCCGGGCCAAATATGGCCTGGAAGGCCTTCTGATTGCATGGGACGTGAATGCGACTGATCAGGTCGCATTCGAAGTTATCATCCCTAGCCTTCTTGTTCAGATTTCACGCTTCAATATCACCTTTGACTTCCCTGGCCAATGCCACCTACAGGAGTTGAATCGACTTAAGCGAAAGAGAATCTGCCCCGAGCTATTGTACGCCAAGAGACAAACAACTCTGCTTCATTCCTTGGAGTCGCTAGTTGGAGTCGTTGATTTCGATCGTGTGGCCCATCACTGCACGGCTGAGTCAGGCATCTTGGGCTCACCGGCGTCCACTGCAGCTTATCTCATTCATACATCCTCATGGGATGCCCGCGGGGAGTTCTATCTGCAACGCGTGGTTAATGAGGCTGGAGACAAACATGGGGGTGTGCCTAGCGCGTATCCAACGGCTATCTTCGAAATTTTATGGGTTAGTAATTTCCCGAAAGCATAATCACGACGCCTCAGTGCTAACCGCTACTCTTCGTAGGCAATCTCTACGTTATTTATGAGCGTCAATAGGTCAGGCCTGGGCACCAAGTCGAGCATGCAGAGGCTTACTCAACTGTTCAAATCTTTGTTGGCTGGTCAAGACGGGCTAGTCGGATTCACACCCGAAATCCTTCCGGATGCGGACGATACAGCGAGGGTTCTACTTATGTTAAACTCTGTTGGAGTTGGGGTTGATTGCGCGCCTATGGTGAAAAGGTTCCGGTTAGGATCTTGCTTCAAGACTTACGATTTCGAGCGTAACCCGAGCTTCAGTGCAAACTGCAATGTTTTGTTGGCATTGATCTTATCAAAAACTGCCAAAAGCTACGCCGCAGAGATTGGGGCTACGATGGACTACCTCCTTGATCTTTGGAGAACGGGCGACGTCTCTGACAAATGGAACGCCTCTCCCTACTACACGTTCATGCTACTATCATCTGCGTTTGTCGAGGCTCTCTGGCAATATGACTCTGGCGAATTGAGACATGTCGGTACACATGTGCTTGTGAGAGAGATAGCCATGTGTCTCTGCCAAATCCTCTCCCGAACATTGTCCCAGCAGAGCGCAAACGGCTCGTGGGATGATTCTCTAGAAGTAACATCGTATGGCGTTCTGACACTATCCCAGCTTGAGCGTCTTCCCTTTGGTCTGAGCTTAAGCAAGGATATCTTACAGAAGGCCATGAGCCGAGGTCGTGAGTATATCAGGAGCCATCAACATGACATTGCGAAGCCACAACGTCACGACTATGTCTGGATTGAGAAGTCCTCCTATGCATCACATCTACTACGCAAGGTCTATTGCGTCGCAGCACTCACCGCGTCTGTCGAACCAATTGCGTACACTGTGGGCCTCGCTCAACTTTTCCAACTGCCCAGCACAGCAGGTAAATTGAAATCTCTTCTCCAGGGAACGCCCCTCGTTGACAAGTTAACAATTGCCTCATTGGATCTGGCACTTATCGAGGCAACCCTTTGGTCTATGCATCTGAAAGAACGCAAGCATAAAGTTTTCCCTTCCCTTCAGGGGCAAACAGGTCAGGACTGGCATCTTGATTTGACCCCAGCTATCTTCACGGCGTGTAATGCAATTGGCGGTACACCACTATCGCCTGGTGTGCTATGGGACATGATCATTCTTTCTACCCTCATTTATCAGACTGATGAATTAATGGAATCTGTTGTGTCACGTCTGCCGGCTGGAACTCTCGAAGTCTTGGAAAAACGACTCAAATTAAAATGCTACCCGCACACAGAACCAAAAATGGTCTGCGATATATCCAACAGCGCGAGATGCATGTTTCCCGAGGATCTAAGAAGCAAGACACACATCATCGCCAATGGCGTCTCGGATTCCTACACTGCCGAGGTCCAAGCATCACTGGTATCATCCTCATTTTTGAATAGTGTTGTTGACACCTTACGCAAGTTCATAAAGCATGTGCTTCGACACCCCAGGGTTCTCGCAACATCTACACTGATTCAGCTTGAGCTTGCAAATGAGCTCTTTAGCTTCCTCTCCGCTCACATACACCATGTCGCTGATAACTGCAAACTCCAGCAAAAGCAGTTTGTCTCCAACACCACCTACCACAAATGGGTCTCCTCCACTGCTGCAGACGATACAAGCTGCCCCATGGCCGCGTTATTCTTTCTGTGCTTGTTTGGGGAGGAAGGAGAAGTTTGCTTCGAGGATAGTCCTCAGTCAAGATACGTCAGTCGGAGTGTGATCCGGCACTTGGCCACCATGTGTCGTCAGCAAAATGACTATGGATCGGCCATCCGCGACACGGACGAAGGAAACCTAAATAGTTTGAATTTTCCCGAATTCAGTCCGCCGGTCTCTATGTCAAGCGAAGATCCTGAGCCCGTCAGAGAACATCCCACCCAAGCTATGAAAGACCAGCTGCTTGTTATTGCAGAGGTTGAGCGCGCCTATGTGCGCCTCGGGCTGAGCTTGTTAGAGCAACTCGATACTGTCCCTGAACAGGTATTAGCAAGCTTCAAGGTTTTTATTAACGTCACGGATTTGTTTGGCCAGGTGTACTTGAGGAAGGACCTTTCCAACCGTGTCCAGCCTACTGTGTAGAGACCCGAAATCATCGCACGCCGTGAGCTTGAACTTTGAATCTGCTTCTTACTCACCAATTCTCTTTTTTTCACTGCAGTATACTCATGCTCATTCCTTTTATTGAGATGCTTTCGGTTTTGGAAGTGGGGGGCAGTTATATCATAGGGTTTATTTCCAACACTTTCGACTACGGGAGAACTATTGGTTTCGAACCGCCACATATGCTCATTTGAGAAAGAAACGATTAGGTTCTTTGTGCCGTTGGTTTTCATAGAGTAAATGTGTACTCCATGTAAACTATCCTATAACAAACACAGGCCAACCGACCATGGTTCTGACTATTTTTTGCATTGGAATTGTGTATCCAACCTTAGGAAACAAAATGACACGTCCGTTGTAGTCCGGCATATGCTTTACTGCTACGGATTATGCATGGTAGATATTTAGATCTACTATAGTAATGGGTTAGATGAGCGAGGTGGCTAGAGAGTTCTGTGGAGGATGAAAGGCGCGAAGCCTTGTTGGCCACATGTCATTGTATTTCATGACAGTGACGGAGTATTGATTGCAATGTTGTACGTAGAGTGCCGAGTGCCAAGTATTGATATGTCAGATGAATACCGCGGAGCGCAGTTTCTTCAGGTCACAAGTATGATAGATCAGCGTGCCAACCAACCCCCATCAACCACGATCGCCTCCCCACTAACATAATTACTAGCCTGGCTAGCTAGAAAGACAGCTACCCCTTTCATATCATCCGGCTTCCCCCACCTGCCCACAGGAATTCGTGGTATAATAGACTCACGATAGGCCGCATGTTGTGGCTCCGCCAGCGTATCAGCGGTCATATCGGTTTCGATGTACCTAATAAGCCCAATCAGTCGTTTTGAAAGGACCTCCTGGCTTAAAACGCGTATTATATCACATACCCTGGAGCGATAGCATTCACATTGATCCCCTTCCCAGCCCATTCATTACTGAACGCACGGGTCAACTGCAGCAATCCCCCCTTGCTTCCCGCGTACCCCGAAACGTTGATACCGCCCTGGAAGCTGCCCACGCTGGCCACATTGATGATTTTACCGCGCTCCCCCTGCGAGATCCAGTGGCGGGCAATATCGCGACAGAGAACGAATGGAGTTGTCAAGTTGGTTTGCATTACCGCTTCATAATGGAGTGTATCGTAGTCCACCGCCGGACTGCGGTGTTGAATTGCGGCGCAGTTGACGAGGATGTCGACTGAAAGAGTGGTGACAACTTTGCCGATCAGTCCTTCAACTTGTTGGCGGTCGGCAAGATCACATTGCACCACCTCACAACGCCTACCGAGCCGTTCTACGGCCGGTTGGGTGTCGGAGATGTATGTTGAGCGCTGTACGAGGATTATGTCTGCGCCGTGCTCAGCGAGCCCGAGGGTGATTGCTTGGCCGATTCCTCGGGTGCCGCCGGTGATTAAAGCAGTCTTTCCGGACAAGGAAAACAGTGACATCCTGTACTGATGATTTTGGATGGGCACTGAACGTGTTGGACTCCTGGGAGGGAAGGGAGATTATAACATGAATGTATTCTTATGTAAGTCTTCTGATTGTGTCACCTCGGATGTCAGAGGTCTCCACTACTAAGATATGTAACAAAAATAGATTGTGACCGCAGCTCTTTACACTGCCTTATCTGAGTATCAAAGCTCGGTTATGGGAAGGTGAGCGTTTGTGGATATATTGGGTGCCTTAAATGACGCCCCACCATACGAGTGCGAAGTCCACTTCTTCATAGAAGGATAGCGTCTCTCAAGTACCGTGTTATGGCACGTCAGATCATTTTAATGGCAGTGTTACACCCTTCTTGCCACGGAATCGGATGTGACAGGCAACGTTTTGCAGATCCCTTCCTTTCCCTGTTGAGATCAGTCTCGCCCCCGTAGCTCCTGTACTCTCCAGAGTTTACATAGGAAGGCGTCACTTGGAACGGGGTAGTCTAATCTAGTCGAGTTTTCGTCTATATTAGTAAGGCGAAGTAGGCCATGCATGTATCGCGCAGAACTATCTCGCAGCGGGTAGGGCAACACTTGAACTCGACTGAAATATATATCCATTCCGTGACAACGATTGCTAAAACCCGTACTAACCTTGTGCTTCACACATTACGAGGCTTATGTACTTCGTAAATATCAAGGTCTTGCAACAAGAATGGCTATAAACGGCGCCCTAAGTCTCGATTCTCTCCTCTTGCATGTTTCGAGCAATCCAGAGTATTTAAGGTGTTGAAACTAACTTGTGTCATAAGTGTGGCAGAGCCTGTCTACTGTCTAGGTCTAATGGACAGCGTTCACATAGTTCCGAACTAATCAAATTATGTACGACATGACGGTTCCAAATCTCAGAGATTATTAGGTATATGCAAGAGGGACCTCCAATATAGCTGGATATATCATACTTGGTTGTTATGGATGCATTTCACTAAACTGAGCTCTTGCTGGTCCAGACACGCTTACAGTGCGTCCTGCAGGCGGGCAGTCTCCTTGATAGAGAAACATATTATATTGTGAAAATGCAGAGGATTATGTATGATTACTAAGAGATGCTGCGTCCATACAAGAGAATTTGAAAGTTAATGGTACAAATACAATGAGCCACAGCATCCCTTATGATTCTTTGCAAACAGTTCCTCCATTTATTATGATAGAGCTCCATCGTGATTTCCTTCAAGGCCAGAGAAATGTCGAAGAGTGCTGGTGTTGCTGACATTTAGATATTGTGGCACTGGTCGACATATGCCTTGAAGTGTTCCGGAAAGTCATCCTTCCACAGCTGATCACTGTTCAAGTATTCATCGACTTTCTGGCACCTATCATTTGTGATGTAGGGAAGCAATGGGGGCACCCCTTTGAGAACAGCCGTTTTTGCGTTGCTGTTGACGCAATCCAAGAATGGTTGTACCTTGTCTTCATCGTCGCAGAGGTTCAGACCATCGGACTCTTTCTGGCACTTGGAGACGACCGTGTTATATAGGTCATCAATGGATTTAACAAATGCCTTCTGTGCCGGCTCATCATTGATGCCGGTGTATTGGATACCATCTTCCAACAGTTCGTTGAGGATCTCGTCCTTCACATCGCTGTTCCACTGGTCGATGTTGGGTGCGCAACCTGCCGGACAGGCGTTCAGCTGAACATTTTGGATAAAGTGGCCGGGTATTTTGCTAATGGAGTCGAGGGCATCAAAGCACGAGCTTACGAGGGCGAGGGTGGGAGAAACACTAAGGCAAGCAACAGTTGCGATATTCACGGCGCTGTTGAACTTCATGGTGACTTCTGGTTTAGGATGGTCGCTGGACTTCTTATGGTAATGTAGTTTTCTCGAGATTGGAAGATGTATTGCACGCTGGCACCGAGAGGATCCCAGTTGCTTTAAAAAACATCTAGGACGAGCAACATTCCTCCCATCATTCCCTGCAACACAAGGACAAAGGGTGATTATAGTGGTGATCCTTTCAATCTTCTAAAGGAGGACATTCCAATTTTGGATGAACGGTATCTCAACATGTTTATAAGCAGATCAATCAATTATTATGGTTGTGGAGTCTAGGGTCGAGCGGATTGGTGTAGAGGACATTCAACTCTCAGACAGCGTATGTGTCAAAGTTTATTAGTCTAAACCGACAACTTAGTCAAGGAAAGGAACCAAGCCTAATTGTGATGCTCTGCTCGAGTCACTAGCAGAGTACCCTTCCCTGCGGTATGACACGGTCTTTTGTCCGTCCCGTCAGGGAGAGCTCGCGCTTACTCCTTTCCCCTTGAGAATGTAAATCAATGCCATAATAGTCCCACATAAACATACGCTTGTTTTCGCATTGCGTTGACGTTGGTTCTGCAATTGGGTATTTGTTGTTGTCCGTTTTCCGTTTGGTGCACCGTTCTTGATCTGATGGAATAATCGATCGCATAGTCTTTGCACTGCTGCATTGCCTTCGGTCTTCACCGCTTTAAGCTCCTTAGTTGACTTTCTGTTCGGTCAGATTAAGAGGAAACGACAGGTCACACAATTTTCGACTTATGATTCTCTAACGCCGGAGGTAAACAGTATGCAGAGAAAACTTTGCCTGCAAGGGGGCGCGTAGATCTACGCGCATAGTATGGGTTTTCATGCAAGGGATGGTATAGTAATGTACAAAGTCCTTGTTTCCGACCTCTGATTTGTTTCCTGAAGCTTGAAGTTTTCTTGCTGAGAAGCGAAAAGGTTACAAGACAGCTTTTACCCTCGGCATTGGCTAATAAACATACAGATCAGTGCCAGTTGTGGAAAATGAGGAGCTGAAGTGCTATATTGGCACTTCTTGGCTCAGTGGAGGTTTGAACACATCATACCGACCGTCCTATATGGAGCTATGAAATGCCCAAGAATCATTAAGTAGGACTGATGACGAGGCTAGCTCCTACGCCATGCCAGGGTTTGCTGGAATTCCGAATCCGCATGTGCGATCGCCCGTCTTGCTGTCCTCTCTGCCGTTGACTGTATTATCGCCGATTATACTCGTGTGACAATGCACACAGAATAAGGCATGTTTGGGGCATTGAGTGTGGGACACGGAACGTAGCAACACACAGTTGTCTTGTCATCGGTTGATAGATATTCGATGCAAATGTATTACTTTTCTCAAGTGTTGAAGGCAGGCCGTGGGCAGCACGCGGCCATTGAATGGGGGATGGGGGGTTTGCGGAAATAATAACCTGAGACATCTAATTGGGAAGAAGACAGGGAGGAAAAGGAGGAAGAAGGGAAAAAAAGTATCAAAGTCTAGACCAAACTAAGATGTAGGATTGTTACAGTTAAGATAGTTTCTGGTCTCTGCTGACCGCTACTTGAGTGCGATGGAAGATCTTGGGTTCGACAATCCCGCAGACGTACGTGATCTCTACAGTTGTTCTTGTCGCTTAGTAGTACGGATTGTAAGTGGTCGCACTTAATATGAAGGGTGCAACCCACACTTAGAAATAGGTACCGTTCACATTTTTGGGTGGAAGGTGTATCCCTTTTCTTCTACCAGTGTCAGTCTATCTCTTGTACCATCACCAGATTCTCAGTTTAAAATTGGAAGCCTCGGCTCTACGTTACAGCGCAAATAGTACCGAGCGGAGAAAGCAATTGCTAAATCATGGATGGACTGGATGTTAAAAATTCACCGAGCGCCATTCTTTCACACTGTAAAGACCACCATGGCACGGTACAACCAGATGTGTACAGCAACTGCGAGCCCGTCCCGTTCCCGATCGCGATTGTTGGCATGTCAATGAGGCTTCCTGGCGGTGTCAATGGTGAGAAGGAGCTCTGGGACCTATTAATCAACAAACGCGATGGTCGTTGCATAGTTCCCGAGGACCGATACAACATTGAAGCATTCTACGATGAGACTCGTCCTGGTGCGATTCGGACCCAGCATGGCTACTTCCTTCAGCAAGATATATCGCAGGTCGATGCTGGATTCTTCGGTATGAGCAAGCTAGAAGCCGGAAAACTCGACCCGCAACAACGAATACTGCTTGAGGTTGTATGGGAATGTTTGGAAAACGGGGGGCAACTTCCATCCCAATGCCGTGGAAAGGACATTGGATGTTACGTTGGAGTGTTTGGTGAGGACTGGTTGGATTTGATGAGCAAGGACACCCAGGCCATCGATCGGTTCAGGGTCGTCAGCGCGGCGGATTTCGCCCTTTCGAACCGAATATCCTACGAGTATGATCTGCGGGGTCCCAGTATTACATTTCGCACTGGTTGCTCTGCGGCCCTTGTAGGTCTACACGACGCGTGTCAGGCACTATACACAGGCGAATGTTCGTCAGCGTTGGTGGCTGGGACTAACTTGATCATCACGCCAACTACCACTAACGCCGTCTCGGAGACTATGGCACTCTCCCCAGATGGAATTTCGAAAACATTCGATGCTTCTGCAGATGGCTATGGAAGAGGAGAAGCAGTAAATGCAATCTACATCAAGCCGTTACATGCATGCATCAGGGATGGTGATCCCATTCGCGCTGTGATACGATCTACAGCTGTCAATTGCGACGGCAAGACACCAAGCATAACAACTCCAGGGTCGCAAGCACAGGAAGCACTCATCAGAAAGGCTTATCATAAAGCAGGGATTTCCGATATTAGTAAAACAGCGTTTTTTGAGTGTCACGGAACTGGCACAATTGTCGGTGACACAGCTGAAACAACTGTGATTGCCAATGTGTTTGGTCACGAAGGCATACATATTGGAGCGGTGAGTTGAGAGTCGAAATAACTAGAAGGCTTTATAATCCGGTATCTGATACGTACTAGGTGAAACCAAACTTAGGACATTCAGAAGGGGCTTCAGGAATTACCAGTGTGATCAAGAGCGTACTTGCGCTTGAGCACAGGATCCTTCCACCCAATATACATTTCAATACCCCAAATCCCAACAGTGAGAAATTTACCTCCCTAGTGCCTTGAGGAATAAACTACTCATTCTTTATCTTAAGTCCCTTTTAAAGAAGCGAAGTTGCAAGTTCCTGTGGATCCAACACCTTGGCCCGCAGGTAGATGTGAAAGGATCAGCGTCAATTCATTCGGTATAGGGGGTACCAATGCTCATGTATGTATCAATGCACTCAGCCCAATCACAATATTTCCCAAGATATTCGAAGAATGTCCGCTAATTATTCAAGGTTGTCTTGGATTCTGCCCTCTCTGTAGGTGCAGGATCCCAGTCTGGGGTAGCATCCGACGAGAGATCAGGCCCACCACACCTTCTGCTGGCCTCTGCTAAATCGGCTACATCACTGGATAGCAATACCAGTATAATCAGCGACTATCTATATGACGCCCCATCTGCTGCTGCAGATCTTGCATATACACTGGCGTTTAAACGAGAGCACATGCAACACCGAGCCTTTGCCATCGTGGAGAAAGATGGGACGATTTCGACATTTGAGAAGGCGCATGCAACAAACCCGCAAATCTGCTTCGTCTTCAACGGACAAGGCTCACAGTGGCCAGGCATGGGGCGGGGGATGATCCAGAGCTCTGAGAAGTTCCGGTTAGTCATACAGGAACTAGATAAGGAATTACAGCGACTGGAAACTCCACCGGATTGGAGTATCGAAGGCATGTCTTGGTCTCTTTCCTAAGATAAACGTGAATCTAACAACATCTAGATGAACTAAGGCACACCGACGATAAAAGCCGAATTCAAGAGGCTAAGCTCGCACAACCCCTTTGTACCGCCATTCAGGTGGCTCTGGTGGATTTCCTCCGGGAGCTGGGGGTCGTGCCATCCATTGTGGTAGGACATTCGAGTGGCGAAATTGCCGCGGCGTATGCTTCAGGAGCAATCACCGCCGCCTCTGCAATCAAGATCGCGTATTTCCGTGGACTGGCTATGGAGTCAGCAAAAGGAAATGGCGCTATGGCGGCGGTCGGTTTGGGACGTGCTGAAGCAGAGAAATATCTCAAGAATGGCGTGGTTGTGGCGTGCGAGAACAGCCCTGAAAGTGTGACCATCTCCGGAGACGAGCAAGCGGTCGATGAAATGTTGAAAGACATACAAGCACAAGGCGAGTTGTTCTGCCGGCGTCTTGCAGTCAATGTGGCTTACCATTCAAACCACATGAAAGAGGTGGGAGAACTATTCGAGTCACTACTTTCGGAAATTTGTTTCAATGAATCTATGACTCCACTAGTATCCACGGTTACAAACGAAACTATCTCTGACCCTTGCGCTCTGAGTCCCTCATACTGGAGAAGAAATGTGGAAAACCCAGTCATGTTTAACACGGCACTGAGCAAGATATTAAGTGATGATGAAAAGGCTCTGGCGTTTGTTGAAATTGGACCACACTCGGTGCTGTCTGGACCCTTGCGGCAAATCATCTCGGGTGCAAATTCCAAGCGAAACTGCTCTTACATACCAACCTTCGTTCGACACGCAGACCAATCGAGGTGCTTGTTGAGCACAGCTGGTCACATACACGCCCAGGGAGTCTCCATCGATCTATCGATGTTAGTCCGTCCTGCAGCAACAGTGACAGACCTTGCCCCCTACTCGTGGGATCATACTGAATCATTCTGGAGTGAAACCCGCCTAACAAGGGACTGGAGGCTTCGGTCAGCTCCCCACCACGAGCTGTTGGGAAGTCGAGCTCTGGAATCGAGCGACTTGGAACCTGTATGGCGAAATATGCTACAAGCTGAAAATGTACCGTGGTTATTGGAGCATAAGATAGGGGGGGAGGTCGTCTTTCCAGGTGCCGGATACGTGGCAATGGTTGGAGAGGCTATGCGTCAGGTTTCCCAGATTCCCGAATATTCAGTGAAAAATGTGTTTATGCGAGCTGCTTTGGTGCTGAAAGAGGCGAAATTGCAGCACGTTGAGATCATCACCAGCCTTCGACCGGTGAAACTGACCGACAGTTTAGACTCCGGTTGGTACGACTTTACAATCACGGCATATAACGAAGGGGAGTGGAAGAAACATTGTGTCGGCCAGGTGCGGGCAGAGCCAGATGGCTTCAGTGATGAATACGGTACAGTATCTCCCTACTCACGTAAGGTGCTGGCCAAGGAATGGTACGACGCTTTGGAGAAGCGAGGACTGGAGTACGGCCCCAATTTCCGCGGGCTTCGAGATATCACCGCGAGCCCTACCACAACCGAGGCAGCAGCAACGTTATATGAGCCTACTGCGCTGACCGGTAGTCGCTATGCTCTCCATCCTGTCGTGATAGACCAATGTCTCCAGCTATTGAGTGTAGCAGGAGCCAAAGGAATTCAACGCTCCATGACTCAACTGTGCATCCCCACCGCCATTGAGAGTCTATACGTTGCCCCTGGACGAGAGATGATGTCTTTGAAATCAACCTGTGATGCAGCTGGAAACACGTTCACTGGAGATGCTTTATTGCTTGCTGATGGATGGCCTGTGCTTTCTCTGAGGCGCTGCTTCTTTTTTGGAATCAGTGAGTCCGCAATCAACGATGAAAATGGCGCGTCCGCCGCAACGTTACATTGGAAGCCTCATATAGATTTTTTACCACTTGAGAGCCTAATCCCACCAATCTCAGCCGATATAGATCGCGGACGAATGGCTGTGGAGTTGACGAACTTATTCATAGTGGAGGCATACCACCGGACAAGGTCATCCAAACCAACAAAGGAGCACTTGAAGAGATACCACAAGTGGTTGTCCTCACAGTATGAAAGAATAAAGAGCGAAGACCCCAGGCTTGTCCTCGAAATGGATAAATCCGGCTCGAATCCCGAAGGGTGTCTGTCGCAGATAGAAGAGTTCGGCGAAAGCATCGAGCATTCTTTGGTGCGCAGTGTGTATACTGCTGGTTATGAGATGTTGTCACATATTGAAGGCATTTTAGATGACAGCGTCGACGCTCTAGAGATTATTAGCGGAAGTCATGCCGTCAGTAGTATGTATCAGGAGTCCTCTCGTCTATTTCCGGCGGAGAATTTCCTGTCACTGCTCAGCCATTCCCGTCCAACACTCAGAGTCCTGGAGGTTGGTGCAGGAACAGGCGGCGCCACCTCGGCAGTTCTCGATGCCCTTTATGATGCAACAAAGCACGAGGGCCCTTTGTATTCCAGCTATACATTTACTGATATTTCGGCGGGATTTTTCGCGAAAGCAAAAGAGCACTTTAGGAACATCCCTGGGATGATATACGAAACGTTCGACATTTCCAAGGACCCTGAGGACCAAGGCTTTGCCGTGGAGGGCTATGACTTGATCATCGCTTCAAATGTCGTCCATGCTACCCCAAGGATATCGACCTCGCTTCGCAATCTGAATAAACTTCTGGCTCCAGGGGGATGGCTTTTCCTCACAGAGCTCTCTCCCGGACTCCCCATGATTAATTTCATCATGGGTACCCTCCCAGGCTGGTGGAGTGCAGAGGATTCAAGGGAAACCCCAGTGGTTCCCGTCTCACGATGGCATCAAGAGCTCCTGGATGCAGGATTCACTGGTGCGGACATTGTCCTCTACGACAACGAACCACCATACGAGACTAATGCTTACATCCTGTCACGGCGACCTCAGACCAGGGCATCTCTAAATAAAGAGATTGGTTTCCTTCATAAGGGCAAGGTCCCTAGTTTGGCATACACACTTGCACAGGCTTACACACACCAAGGCGTCAAGGTCACTTGGTTGACCCTGAACGACCTGTCTTCTTCGATAACGGACGTCATATCCTTCCTTGACCTAGATAGCCCTTTCTTGGACAGTCTCTCGGATGATGAGTTCCGTGCCTTTCAACGCTTTCTGACTTGTGTCAAAGGCCACTGCCTCTGGTTGATGCCGCCAGTCCAATTTGGCGACGGAGATTCAGACCCTCGATTTGGCCTAACCCTGGGATTGATGCGAACGGTAAGGAAAGAGATATCTACAATCTTTGCAACCCTTGAACTCGAGCAGAAAGAGTCTGGTGCAGCAGAGAAGATTGCGCTTGTCTTCGAAAGAATTTGTCGACAATCAGGCAAGAACCCGATTAACGAGGACTACGAGTTTGTCCTTAAAGATGGAGCAGTTCATGTCGGTCGATTTCACTTCCAATTCCTCCACCAAATGATGGCTGCCGATGATAGCTTCGAGCAGAGGTCTTTAGATATTGGGTGCTTTGGCATCTTTGATTCTCTGACTTGGGCCCTGGATGGGCGTGTAGGAAACCTCGGCGAACACGACATCGAAGTGGATATTCGATTTGTGGGGCTCAATTTCAGAGTAAGCCATTGTCAATCGCCTTCAGCGTTTAGATGCTAAAATTGCTTGTTTAGGACATCATGATATCGATGGGATTGATGGGAGAAACTACCGAAATCGGACTGGAAGCGGCCGGTATTGTCCGCAATGTGGGATCAGAGGTACAAAATATTCGGGTAGGAGATAAGGTGTCGATTTTCGGAAAGGGGTTGATGGGTACTAGGAAAATAGTGCCTGCGGAGACATGTCTTGTGCTCCCTGAAGGACTGTCTCTCGAAGATGCAGCAGCAGGTCCCTGCGTATTCTCCACCGCCCTCTACTCGTTGGTGAAGTGCGGAAACCTACAAAAGGGGCAGACAGTTCTCATCCACAGCGCGTGCGGCGGCGTGGGTCTGGCCGCAATTCAGATATGCCAGGCAATTGGAGCCGAGATATTCGCCACGGTCGGAAGCAAAGAAAAGAGAGAACATCTTATGGAAGAGTTCAACCTTACTGAGGATTGTATATTTGATTCGAGGAGCGTTAGCTTCCACAAGGATGTGATGAAGGCGACCAGTAATAGAGGCGTGGACCTCGTTCTCAATTCCCTTTCCGGCGAACTATTGCATGCCTCCTGGAAGTGTGTTGCCCCCATGGGAAAGATGATTGAGTTGGGTAAGCGTGACTTCCTCGGTCATGGTAAGCTGGATATGGACCTCTTCATGGGAAACCGAACCTTCATTGGTGTGGATCTTCTTCAAGTTGGCGAGCAGGACCCTGAAATTATTCGCAGCTTAATACAGCAATTCACTCACTCTTTAGAGCAAGGGAAGCTCCGTCCTATCCGTCCAGTTACTGTTTTCAAAGCGTCTGATATTGCTAAAGCGTTTAGGCACATGCAGACTGGCAAACACATGGGCAAAATTCTAGTGGAAATGCCTGAGAATCCATCCAAATTACCAGCGTCTAAATTGCAGGCTAAAGGAGCCTTGTTCCGCAGTGATACTTCTTACTTGTTGATTGGTGGGCTTGGGGGTCTCGGGCGTGCAGTGGCAAGATGGATGGTGGAAAAAGGTGCCCAGCATTTGCTATTCATGTCCCGGTCCGGCTTGGAGACAACCAAGGCTCGGGAATTCGTCCAGGATATGGAGTCTCAGGAAAACTGTCGCATTCAGGTAGTGACAGGTGATGTCACCAATATTAACGATGTTGAACGAGCCGTGTCTGCCGCGATACGACCTATAGCAGGGATTATGCAGTTGTCCATGGTGCTACGAGTGAGTTTCCCGCTACCCTTGTATACACTCTGATGTGGCATTCAGCTTGCTCTTGTTGTCGAAGAATACTCATTAATTTGATTTCTCTGTCGAACAGGATCAAACATTGGATGACATGGCATACAAGGAGTGGACCGAGGCACTTGCTCCAAAGGTCCAAGGCACGTGGAATGTTCATCAGGCGACGCAAGATTTGTCCCTGGATTTCTTCGTCCTGCTCAGCTCTGTCTCTGGTACTGCCGGGCATATCGGCCAAGCAAACTACGCGGCTGCTAACACCTTCTTGAACGCTTTTGTCACTTACCGTCACTCGAAGGGGCTACCAGCTAGCGTACTTGATATTGGTTTCATGGGAGATATTGGTGTTGTCGCTGAAACGTCCCATAGAGCTAGAGAAATGGTGGAAATGAGCTCATGGGAAATATTGGAGGAGCCTGATCTACTCAAGGCCATGGAAATACAGATCATGGGGGGTGCACCCCAACTGGCCATAGGTATGGGAACAACAAAGCCAGTGTCCGAATTGGAGAATGGCGGTACATTTGGACAGGATGCTCGTTTCCTGGCGTGGCATAACATGCTGACTGCTTCGGACGGCGGGAGCGCAAGCCAAGATAACGAGCTCAAAACGTTCGTAAACGCCATTAAGCGCAATCCCTCTCTTCTCTATGATCCAGCTACAGAGACCAAGATTACGCTCGAGATCGGTCGAATGGTTGCCTCGAACATGTCCTATCCCGATGACATGCCGTATGAGGAGCTCTGTGAGATTGCAATTGACTCATTGATGACCATTGAGATACGCAGCTGGTTCCGGCGAAATGTCGGCGTTGAGGTATCACTCGCTCAAATATCAAAGGCACAGAATGTTAAAGGACTCGGCGCGATTACCATGCAGGTCCTCCGCGAAAAGCACAAGTCCGGAGAGCTTGAGAACGCGAAAGGGTCTCTTGTCGGTAACGGCAAAGACGACGTTGATGAGGGCGTGCTCTATCGGGCAGACTTGGAGTTGGCAAAATATCTGGAGCCTATATCAGAGGTTGTCCCGTGTTGGCATTCTGAATCTGAAGGACGGGTGTTTGTGACCGGATGCACCGGTTTTCTGGGTGCCTTCTTTCTCGCTCTTTTAACTAGTCACCCGCGGGTGAAGGAGGTTGCATGCTTGGTGCGAGCGCCAGATGCCGCAGCAGGCTTGGCACGTATCAAGGAGAACCTGGAGCACTACGGACTGTCATTGGACTCGGAATCTAAAGTCATTGTGGTACCTGGCGATCTCACTGACTCTACACTCGGCCTCGGGCAAGAGAAGTACGAACATTTCGCCCAATGGACCAGTGTTATTTTCCACCTTGCCGCCCAATGCAACTACATGCCTTCATACTCGGAGCTTCGCAGCGCCAATATCCATGGGTTTTCAAATATTCTTCGGTTCGCCAATACGAAGCGCCTCAAGCCCATACATTATACCTCCAGCATTTCAGCCTGCGGAACATCTGCATATCTCGATGGCAGAGAGCTTATCGGCGAGAATGAAAGACCATTTCTCAACATTACGGACTCCGAAAGAAAGCTCGTCGGGTACAGTGAGACCAAAATTGTAGCCGAAAGCATCGCCTGGGATGCTATCGCAAACGGCATGCCAGTAACCATCCACCGCCTACCCGTCATATCAGGGCACAGCAAAACGGGAGTCGCCAACCCCGGAGACGGTTTCCAACATCTGATGGTCAGCGCCATTCGCGTTGGATGCTACCCCTCTCCCCCAGCGGCCCGCTGCCAGATGATCCCAGTCGACTACGCAAGCTCGGCGATTCTGGAAATTGCCCTTAGCAGTCACCACAGTCATGCCTATAACCTTGTCCTCCCTGATCAAACTCATACCCTGACGTGGGATGAGGTTCTAGACATGGTGGCACATTATACGTCCCCTCCGTTGAAGCGGGTATCGGTTTTGGAGTGGGCTGATATTGTGGCAACGCACGGGGGACATCATTTCAAAGTCGCGTCAACGTTCTTGCAGGATAAAATTCGGGAATTGTTGGTGTACTGGGAGACCGAGACGATGACGAAGACTGTGTATGAGAATGCAAATAGTCGGCGTGTTTTGCTTGCGTCGTCGGATATGCCGGAGTTGCCTTCTATGCCGGAGCTGTTGAGTACGTACTTTAAGATTTGGCAGAAGGAGCAGAAGCAGCATCGGTGATGTCGGGGTTGCTGGGTTGAGCTGGGGGAATGGTGAGGAGGGCAAGGACAAAGTCAATGAAGTATCTATCATAGGAATAAATTGTTGATTAGGACATGATAGTAATGAGACGATGATGATTACTATAAATTGCATTAGTAACCTATCAATCAGGTTGCCAAGAACTACTGTGGAGACAATTTGGCGTAAATATTAGCAACACCCCGAGATAATGGAGTAAATTTTGGAATCGAGGCCAAGTAAACAATCAATACCTGTCACCTACACAAGCACTGATTGTCATGATGTTCGTAACATACACCGTCGAAACCTCAGTATACACATCGTCTGCAGGCTGCAAGCTCGTTGGAGAGGCCATCGCAGCAGTCTCGGGACAGATTGTAGTGCCCACGGCGATGGTCTCAGTAGTAAGGAATGTAGTTTTATCCGTGGTAGGACAGTCGGTCACTGAAGCTGGACAGGAAGTCACAGTGCGGACTTGGGTGGTAAGGATTGTAAAAGTGGTAGAGAGTCTTCCAGGTGAGGAAGCAGACTCGGAAAGGCTGCTGTTGTGGGTATGGATAGCTGGCTGCGGAGAGATTGAATGGCTCGGTAGAATGGTGCTTTGGTTCGCGAATGAAGGCATACATGGTACTGAGGTAGATGCCTGAAGAAGTTTGGTTGAATCCGGGCTCGACGATGAGTGGATAAATGCGGAGGATCCTGTGTCTCGGCTTAATGATTGCAGAGATACCGAAGAGCTTGGATGTAGATATGATGAAGCCGAGCTTGATGCGATTGCAGGACGCGAGATGGTAGACATCGCAAATCTTGAACTCGGAGTAAATGTAAGAGTATCGCTGGATGAGTGCCAATGTGAGCTGCTGAGCCGAATAGCGATGGAGGAACTTCCGGCAGCGGATGACTGGTTCGGCATGGATGACTTATCCGACGTCGTGAAAGATGAAGAGTCAGCGATAGATGCAGGTACAGAGGCCGACGAGAACTGTATCACTGGTGTTGATGTGGACGTCGACGAGGGAGTAGCGATTCCCAAGGTGACCCGAGTGTTGGAAATTGCGGGGATAGAACTGGATACTGCGACTGGAGATGTGGAAGATGGCACAACTGGCACGGAACTAGTCTGAGTGGATGATGTATCCGGTATAGTGATTGTTGACGTGTATGTCACAACAGACACGATGGTGGATGTTTGCGTCGAAAGGCCCGTCCAGATAGAAGTCTCGGTAACCGTGCAAGGATTGGTGGTGAAGCGCATCGCCGCCCTGTATGAGGCAGCTGAAGTAGCAGTAAGTGAGCCAGTTAGGAGGTAGCAAGCACGGATTGCCTTATTGTAATTGACGCCATTACACTCAGTACTTAATTGATAGCATATCACCTCGCAATCAAATAGCGATGCGTAATATGCCGAGGTGACAGTCGTCCCTCCCTCCAGAGATACGCCCGAACACCATTGTTGGAACCAGTTGCCCGCGAGAGACCAAGCACCATCCAAGGTACAGAATGGGTCCGCATATGACTGGGTAGCACAGGTGGTAGTGGTTGTGGTTAGAGCTGAAATACTGGTAATTGTGCTGGTCACTGTGTCGGTATATGTAGATATCAAAGTCTCAACTGAGACCCTGGCTGCAGCTTCTGGCTGGACGGTCAGAGCCGCAGTCAATTGAGTCAGGGGTAGCAGAACAGTCAGAAATCTTGCTATTTTTCTCCCCATGATTCCAATGGCCGAACTGATCAAAAGAAAATAATGGTGTGTTTTGGGGGAGAATAGAACGTCTTGCGGTGCGAAAGAATGACTGAAAGGAAGGAACGGCAACAGCCTCGAGTGTCATCTTCCTTAGTGGGCACCTGTTCTTTTATAGCCACAATCCTGATAGAGACATACGAGGTACTATTGGCGGGTACCTGGCCTTGGACTGGGCTAGTGGGATATTTCAGCTGCTAACGTGATATGTGGAACTGTAGAAGCAGGTTTGGATATAATAGCCGACGAAACCTTTTAGCGTCAAGAAGTGGCAAAAGCAGAGTGTCAGCCTCAAGGTGGTAATCAAATCAAAGCACTGAAAAGGCAAAAACCGAAGGTCTAAGAAACATCATTTGAGAAAGATATGGGTCCCAATAGGTGGCACTGTCGCCGGATAATCAACATGTAGGGTTCAATTCCCATAGCATCTCCGGTATCGCTGCGGCCTAAGATGGTGATGGCACCAGTCCAGAACAGACTGTGACTATAATCACAGTACTCTAATAGGCCTAGTCTCTCAATAATCCGGTCAGGGCTTCATGTTAGCAGCAAACATAAATGACTTCGAATTAGAAGCATATACAAGCTCAAGCATAAAACATGACCCAAGTGGGTCGGTCACCAATGACCGGAGATGGTTGTGCGGGAGCTGCGATATCCGCCCGCAGCAATGAGCAAAAGGATACCGCAATCATGCAATAAGAGTGATTCTCCGCCTAGGCTTTACCATTCCCTGCATCTTACTTGATCCATATATTGGCTGGAGAATCCTTTTCCGAAATGCAACCATGCCGATCGCGTTGACCCCAAGTCAGCGAGCGACAGCTCCGCCGATATCGGCCCGTGGCTAGCCATCCACAGCAGCTATAAAGGAAGCAACGAATACATGCCACTCCATTTCTCATCAACAAATCTTCATTCATACAAAAAAAAAAAAAAAAAAAACAAGAGCAAAATGCCTGAGACAGCAACATACACTCACGGCCATCATGCCTCCGTGCTCCGGTCCCACGGACAACGGACCGCCCTCAACTCCGCTCAATACCTCCTGCCACACCTCCAACCTCACATGAAGATCCTAGACATCGGCTGTGGTCCGGGCACCATCACTGTGGACTTGGCTACTTATGTCCCTAACGGCTACGTTACAGGTCTGGAAATGGTCGACGATGTCTTACCAGGCGCCCGACAGCTCGCCGAATCGCGTGGAATCAACAACATCGAGTTCGTCACGGGTGACGCCAACAACCTGGCTTACGCCGATGAATCATTCGATGTGGTTGTCTGCCACCAAGTTCTACAGCACGTGGGAGATCCAGTGAACGTTTTGAAGGAGATGCATCGTGTCTGCAAGACTGGTGGTATTGTCGCAGCGCGCGAGTCAGACTACTCGGTCTTTGGGTGGTACCCAGAACTCCCTGGACTGCGACGCTGGCTGGAGCTGTATGATCGGGTAGCTCGAAAGAATGGAGGCGAGCCCAATGCAGGTCGGTACTTGCATGTCTGGGCACGTCAGGCTGGATTTGAGAAGTCGAAGGTCGACTGTACTGTGAGCGCGTGGTGCTTTACGAAGCCAGAAGAGGTTCAGTGGTGGAGTGGAACATGGCAAGAACGCGCGTTGAAGTCGGCCTTTGCTAAGGGAGCCCTAGAGAATGGATTCGCGACGTTGGAGGAGCTCGAGAGAATATCTAATGTTTGGCGTCAGTGGGGGGAGGATGAGGATGCTTGGATATCCATTCCCAGTGCGCAGATTATCTGTCGTAAATAGAGATATCATGTCTTATCAGTTATCAGTCGGCGGATAGAGTCGGCCTTATGGCCTTCGAACTCCGAAGCATTTCTTAGGAATAGATGTGGCTACTATACGCGTTATCCACTCGAGACTTTGGTGTGCATATTGGCTTAGGTAATTTTTGAGTACCTAGGTGCCAATTCTTGTAATTTAATTTGTCTGCCCGTAGTACTGTGCATCCAAAGCTTCCATCCTAGATAACTAATTCAACATGATGCCGGATTGGCCATCTTCGTTCTTCGGCGATTCCTATTGGTCGGTTCGCATTTCCACACTCGTGATTGGCTGACCAACCATTGCCCCATCTGTGCTTGAGTTATGCCTCAGAAATCCTGGATCTAGGTCTACAATAGGGACAGATGCTTGGAGAAAAACGAGAGATCCAGTCGCTGCTGAATTCTACGTCCTTCATAAACGACGTATAAATATCTGCTTTACACCCCCCCTCGTCTCTTCTTGTTTTCATCCCGTTTACTACCCCTCATCTATCCTTTAAATTGCCTATATCCAATTTTACTACTAGTAGTAAGTCTACTTTTACATCAACCAACCAGCGCAACGATGTCCACCCTCCGCAACCTAGGCCACAATGGCCCCCTGGTCAACGCCGTCGGCCTCGGTACCATGAGCATCGCCGGTGCATACGGCCAACAAAACACCCGGGAAGAGAAGCTCGCCTTCCTAGACCACGCTCACTCCATTGGACAGCGATTCTGGGACACGGCTGACATCTACTTCGACAGCGAAGCCATCATCGGGGAGTGGTTCAAGCGGTCTGACAAGCGCGAAGAGATCTTTTTAGCAACAAAGTTTGGTCTTAGCTATGATGCCAGCATGCAGCAAAGTATTCGATCTGACCCGGAGTACGTCCGAATGGCATGTGAGAGGAGCCTGGAGAAGTTGGGTGTTGAGACTATTGACTTATATTATTGTCATCGGGTGGACGGAGTGACTCCTATTGAGAAGACCGTGGAGGCTATGGTTCAGTTGAAGAGGTGAGCTATAACATTAAATGTGCTATGATACGTTGCTTACATGAGATGTCGGATACAGAGAAGGGAAGATTCGCTATCTAGGTCTTTCCGAAGTCTCCGCTGCTACTCTGCGTCGTGCACATGCTGTTCATCCCATTTCAGCACTACAGATCGAGTACAGTCCATTCTGCTTGGACATCGAGTCTCCCCAGTCTGACGTGCTTCGTACATGTCGCGAGCTGGGCATTGCTGTGGTGGCGTATAGTCCCATGGGTCGGGGATTATTGACGGGTCAGTTCAAGTCGAGAAGTGACCTAGAAGAGCAGGACTTTCGATGCATGATTCCAAGGTATTCTGAAGGCATGGACAGAATCCTGAGTATAGTGGAGAGGTTCAAGGAGATTGGAGAGGCACATGGGTCTACGCCGTCGCAGGTTGCGCTGGCGTGGCTGCTTGCTCAAGGTCCGGAGGTTATTCCCATTCCAGGTACCCGGAGTGTTAAGTACCTAGAAGAGAACGCTGCAGCGGTCGATGTGAGATTGAGTGACGAAGAGGTTGCTGAGATTAGGGATCTGGTGCAGAAGGCCAACTTTGTGGGAGATCGTTATCCTGAAATGTAAGTTTCTTGGTGATTGAAAAGCTACTGGCTGGTAACCTTGACTAACTGCGTCTAGTATGCCAATCTTTCCTGATACTCCGGAACTATGAACTATATCATCCAGACTGCGGATTATGGATTGGATAATATTTTGCAGATCCGTAATCAATATTCAATGTTTGCAATAATCGATATAGCTAGTCAAAGAACTCAATGTGCTGTTACCAAACTGTGGCGCAGATGCCCAAATAATCGGAATTCAATCCAGAAATTGAAGTTAATAGCTTCTGTTCCCCAAGAAAACCTGAGTTCCTTGTTTAACGACTAATCACTTTTGATTCTTCAATTGCGACAAAACCGCGCTGTTTCTCAGAGTATCTTCTAGTGTAGTCAAGGGTTCCAACAAAACCTATTACAATGTGTAACGGCAGTTAGTATGGTTCATAAGTACGAGCAAGCATTAGCAAATCTCATTATTGACTTGCCTTGTGGCTTTCCTCGAATCCGGCCCCGCCGAAGTATCCATACTCCTGGATATACTGAGCGGCCTGAGATACACCCTCACAAACAACGTCGGGAAATCCCTTGGCGGCCATTCCGGCCTTGAAGGTCACCTTGTCCACCGGCTGGAAGCTTATATTTACCCCCATACCCTTTGCGACCCCGACAATTTCTTCGAAAGTATATGCTCTTCCGGCGACATTGAAGCTCTGACCGAGCGTCTTGCCAGGGTTCAGAAGAATACCCTTGATAAACTTACCCAGGTCAGCAGTAGGGTCAATAATGGGCACGTTGGTCTGGGCGCTTGTTGGTTTAGGGAACGCTAGCACCCATGAAGGAGGTGTTGTCGGAAGAGGTGTCAGTATCTCAAAGAAAAACGTAGCATAGATGGCAAGGGTGACAACGGTGTGCGGGATCGAGAGCTGGCGGATGTAGTCATCAACACGAGCTTTGCTGTCGAAATGCACCACGCCAGTGAGTTTATCATTGGTGACTATCCTTCATTAGTCACACATCACAGCAATACAGAAACGACACAATGAGTGAAGAAAATGAAGTGACATACTCCGCGAGATGCCAGGTAAGCTGCTCCAGATAAGATGCTTGACATCCAATTCCTGATCGTTTTAGCATATCTCCACAATGTACTAATATGTCCTACCTTAGCAACATCAGCCACGTTCATGCCTTGTCTAGTCTCGGCGGCAGCATCAAAAGTCTCCCAGAAGTTCGTGACCGCAAAGACAGCATAAGCATCTTTGATAGCTAAGCGAAGAGAGTCTTTGTCTTCAAGGTCGGCCTATTGTCGTCTTCGTCAATGACATTGCACCGTAAGTCCAGTGGGGTGGTGGGTGTGACCTACCTTCATTAACTCCGCACCCTGCTTAGCTAGAGTTTTGGCAGCCTGCTTGGAAGGGTCTCTTGTAATTGCCCGGATGTTGAAGTGCTTTGACGCCATAGGATCGGCCAGGATTGCTCGAGCAACCGAGCCACCTTGAATTCCCGTGGCGCCAAACACGACGAGGAGCTTCTTGTCTTCGGACATATTGAGAAGCAGAGGTCCTGCAAATTGAGATAGCAGAAAAGAAGTAAAAGAGGTGTAGATTTGTGGGACTGGTTATCAACAGTAATTGTACTCTATGAAGTGCCAATGAGATGATGATTTTGAGTGTCTGGAGACTGTTGCTCTACTCGGGATAGGAGCACATATTTATATTTGGCACGATCCCCTACAGATGAGCTAAATCATTCTGAATTTCTAATGATGATAAATTTTATATGGAAAAGACCAGCATCCATCGTCCGAGACAGAAGACTTACAGAGGTTTAAATCACTAGCTGCACTGTGATTTGCTCGTTCGCAATACCTTCCAAAAGGGCTTAGCGCTGACAGAACATGTGATGGGGTATTGTTGCTTATCGAGTCTTTGCCTCTCCTTCCTGTTGTTCTCCCTCGTCTTTCTTCTCTGTAATGCTTTAAGCATGAGTTACTTATTTGCCCACATCATAATCTTCATCTTTGTGCAGCAATTCTTATGTGATGTAGCCTTGCCAAATACCGTTGCATGAACGACATCAATCTTACTTACCCACGGCCGGTATCGGACCAGCCGATACTATCGGAATGGTCCGCCACGGGAGATTCTCGAGAGGCTGCCAGGTCTGTAGAAAGAGAAAGATCAAGGTACTGCTCATCGGACTCACTTTCTATTCATATTTTTATCATTAAATTCTCTTATACTTTACGTCAATGCTTATTGAGTGAAATCAACAGTGCGACCGGGCGCAACCGCATTGCAACCAATGCCTAAAGTCTGGGTGGAAATGTCCACAGTATGGTGATTCTATAGAGCGGATGTTTCTTCATTACAACCCAGGGAATCCAGACATAAACAATGGTCCCAGAGCAACGGATTTCTCGCCATTTTCATGTATTATGGCAAAGATACAAAGTCCTAAACTGCCAGTAAATCTCGACCCACCAACTGCGAACATAATAGGCGGAAACATAGTCCAATCCACGGAATCTCGTGCAATCGGTTTCTTCATGTCGGCTCACACCTTCCATAACACCGGCCTCATTCGGGGCCATTTCGAGTATTTATCCACATTTAACGATGATGTCATGAATGAGCAACGAGTTGTCGCGAGCCTCCGTGCTGTTGCGCTAGCAGCTTATGCTACCAAGTTTCAACATGCTGCTCTTCTCAAGAAAGCCAGACAGTATTACGTTGCAGCGCTTCGACATATCAATGCAGCCTTATTGTCCTGCCATGAAGCAGCAAAGAATGCTACCATTATCTCGATTTTGTTCCTAAACACCTTTGAGGCTCTGACTTGTGAGAGTGTGGACTTCCCCTATCAAAGAGAGACTCACTTAAAAGGTGTAGCGTCGATATTGGACATTCGAGGGGTGGGACTTGTGCAATCTCGTCCCGGGCTTCAGTTGTTTCGTCAAACCCTCCTCTGCATTACAGTGACATGCTTAATGCGCTCTTTTCGAATACCCATGGGATTGGTAAAGCTTCACCGCCACACTGCTGCTTACATGGATACTAGTGATCCTGCGTGGAAATTATCAGATATCATGATAGAACTGTCCTATTTCCGCGCAATGGTCAAGGACCGTACGCTCTGCGATCCGGAGAAAATAATTGCATCTGCCAAAGAAATAGACCGCAAACTCTGCTCGCTCGTTGATAACATGCCCGAAGACTGGCAATTCCAGGGCATGGAGTTAGATACTACGTCTGAACTCGTCATGGGAATGCAGTTTCACGTGTATCCCGATGCATGGGTCGCAGGTGTGTGGAACAACATCCGTACATGTCAGTTGCTTCTGCATCAAGAGATGAAGCAGCAAATAAAGAATGTCCTGGACACATCTCTATTCGATGCTGTCCAGTATCAGCACTCAGTCATAATGATGCAACAGCTCGTTTCAGACATTTGTGCTTCCGTGCCTCAATACTGTGGTTACCTACCAGTAAAATCTGGTAGTGTATCATACACGCAAACAGTCAGCAATGGTATCCCCGCTATCGCCGGTATCTACCTCCTATTCTGGCCTCTGCTATATGCCGGGCAGATGGCTAGCTCGGAATATCAGCGAGATTGGGTCATTAATCGCATGCGCTATATCGGCGAAACAACCGGTATTCAGCAAGCCTTTGTGTTTGAGGCTATACTAAAGCGGGGTGTGGATCCTTTTCAATAGACAAATGCCGAGAGCAGGAGTCTTGTCGGCTCTGATTGTGACGATCACGGTATCGTAAGAGATCATTCGGGAAGGCCATAGGTGTCTCGGGAAAATTGTATATGCTATTGCTGGATGGAATGGATATGAAATGTATAAACACGACTACGGTTCGGACGGATAGAACTGTGTAATCTTTCTAGAACCTCAAAGATAACGGCATCCAGGACTAGCACTAAGGATTATCGTTGCAGCCAACCCATCCGAATGAATTCGGGCAGCAGCTGGAATGGAGTCCAATAATTGGTCGAAGCCTCACAATGTGGGCTGATGATATATGTACGTAGCCGATAGAATGAAAAACAAAAAAGAAATCTCCCCGACTGGGAGTCGAACCCAGGTCTCCCGCGCTTGTTCCCGAAAGGGATTGACAAGCGGAAATCATGACCGTTAGACCATCGAGGATTAGATGAAGTACAGTACGCTAACAAATGCTATATATTCCAAACTGAACCTGGTCTCAAGCTTTACCTTGATAGCGGCCGATCGGCATAGTGAGCTTCACCGTGACTTCTCTGTAAGCATACTAAAACAGACCCCATCATGCACGGGATACTGAATCTCTTTATTTTCTATTAGCCAGAATTTGACTTGAATCTTTCTATCATATTATTACCGGCATTTTAACGTCTTTATAAGGTTACTACACGTTATTCGTGCTATGTCAACTCCCGTTGACGAAAATATATATGCCCCCACCAAACGGCTTGAACTTCATCATTGCAAAATTTGGTAGGGCATCACAGTCAATATATACATTCCACTTACGTATGTTACCAGTCAGAAATATTCCATCTATGGCTTCCACTGGTCGTAGTGTATCTTAAAGTTAATGACGTTGACATCCACCCAAACAAAGATGAACAGTAGACTGTAAGGTAATGGACCAGTTTAACTTTGAAGGGAACCGGAATTTATTTCAACATGGACCTAATGGTTTCATGCCTCAACCTCGCTACCAGAGCCATTCTTGTCTACCACTTGCAGATACTAGGCTCGCGAACGGGGATCCATCTAAACCGCGGAAAACGAAGCAGACAACTTCACGGTAAACATGGGGAAAAAGATCGAACGAATATCACAGAACCCCCCCGGGGATTGCTGTTAGAAATTCTTAGATCACATCTCGAGGCCATGAGAATACTGCCTGTTTTGCGACCGAATCGGAGCATGAAAAATCCATGCTAGCAGCGAACGATTTCTACCCAGATGAATGCAGAGGTTCCTCACAATGCCAATACAACTACAGCTCCAAGGGCACTGATTATTAGCGGTATTCTGCTGCTTATAGCGCTGGCCTTATACGTTCTTCGAATGTACACTCGCCTTCGTCGAGTATATAAGATTAGAGCCGAGGATCTCATATTATCGCCAGCAGTGGTAGTTTTACCTCATACCAAGCACCGAGAAGCAGTTCTGACGATCTAAACAGGCCTTGGAGATTGTAGCATACTCCATGATGGCCGCAGCAGCTTCCTATGGCCTTGGTCGATACGACAAATTTCTTACACCAGACAACAGAGCCCAAGCCCTGCGCTTCGTCTTCACATACGAAATGACAGGTATATGGGCAGGTGCACTGTTACGAGTTTCAATAGCAATAATACTTATATCACTACACCGAGCTAAGATATGGCACGCTATTTTGTGGTGTGCAGTATCTGTTCAGCTCGCAGCAGCGCTAGCTTCGACCATCTGTCTCTTTATCCAGTGCAGACCCTTACGTGCCATGTGGGATGTTGTCCCCGACGCTAGATGCTGGGCTCCGCCTCAACTACATATATATGGCTTTGTGTATACTGGCAAGTATCTAACATAGCATAAATTTTCATAAAGCATGACATACAGCTAATAGAACACCCTGGTTGGCAGGTATCGGCATCCTTACCGACGTCATATTCGTTATCATGCCATTACCCATAGTCTGGAGACTTCATCGACCTCTACGCGAGAGGCTCATCATCGCCTTTCTACTATCTCTGATACTCTATGCCACGGCTGCTGCCAGCGTAAAGCTCTACTATGTACGGGTCATTGTGCTTGAAGGAGAGCAGCTGCGTTCGCTAGTGGCGCCAACGTTATGGAGCAGAATTGAAGAGATCGCCCTCATTGCTGCCGCTTGTGCACCTTCGCTAAAGTCCTCGACTGAAGATGGTCTACGTCAGTGTTGGCATTGTTGTGCAAGACATCGTCAGCAAGAGCGATCGAGCAGTTGTGTATCTGAATCAGATCGTTCCAGTTTACGCGCCTTTCTGGATCAGTATGCGTCTGCGTCATTGCGTGTGCCAGAGCGGGCGTACCGGAAACTTGAGGGAGCCTGAAACCTTGATGCTATCGGATTATAAAATTGTGATGTCTGCGATGACCTGGGTGAGTGCCTGGACAATGGCGGGATTTTGCTGGTTTCCCCAAGCTTGGCAGGACAAGGGAGCGGGGGATCGGAAAGTTGAACCAAATATCTGCAGTGGGTTGCTTATGAGCTGTAATACTATCCTCACTGATTGACCTTTTCTGGGCTTTGACGACGAAGTCGACAAGCCTACCCGGAGACTCGGTGATCGGAACTGTTTATGGTATGACTCATAAATGATGCGCAGAATTATTCGAGATACGTACATATCTAAGGACAGTTCAATCTGGAAAAAAAGGATATGAACCAACCAAAGACATTCTTTATCTATGCAACATATCAAATATCCCTTGGGAGAAACTGACCAGATATCAAACGCGTCAAGAGGAACCAGTGTGTTCCCCGGTATAGTATGCAATGAGGCTCATCAGCCCAGTCCTTCATCATGGGGTAATTTCCAACAACCATCGCGAGGTATCCTACAAATTCAGGCTATTATGCCTTCAGGGCCTATAGATCCTGATCGCTGAAGCTCGGATTCCGGGAAAGAGGACTCCTTGGAACCTGTGTGATTGCACTCTTGTCCTCACAAATACCATCATTAGCCTCCTTAGCAGCATTGCCAGTGCTTGGTACCGGTGCGAAGGGGTGCGAAATGCTCTCACGGACAGGGTGAGCCGTGCCGGTTTGGATATCGCCGTTGTCGGTCACTCGGTGAGCTGCGGAGAGGGCATAATCTCCTGAATCGAAGTAGGTCCGTTTCTGATTGTTTTCAGCCGTGGCCAGAATGTAATACGTTGAAAATGTACCTTTGCCTGCTGGCCAAGACTGCCTCCACAAGGCAACCTTCCGTAGGTGGTGAGGATACGCTTGTCGCGCTCGGAAAGCGGCTTTGCAGAACCATGAGCATATGTTATTCATACCAATAGATGGAAGCGCCAGATTTACCCGATCATGCACTTCTTTGTCACCTTTGTGGTCCATTCAGTGCGGAGATTGTAAGGTGCCATAGAAGCATATGGTGCAAGCACGAGGTCCTCGGGCGAGATGTAAGTCCCTAATGTTTTAGCTAAGGTTCCCATCATCTGTTGGTTTATGCATGACGTATCGGCATGTGACGAAGTCCCAAAATGGTGTTGTTCCATGCCCGAAGCCACTTTGGTTATCGGCTGTCAGCTTTCGTTCCATGGAACCAACCACTTCTCCAACGGATAAGTTGCACGGGGTGTAAGGCATGTTCATGTCTAGGTGTACTGTAGTACATGGTCAAAGATTGATTGGGGAACCAATTATGAGTGGACGGAGATATTAGACTGTCAGCCGGGAGCCAACCTACTTATGCCGTGCGATGAGCCTTTCCATATCACGAGGCTAAGCATGATGACAGGGATTGGTTGCATTTTAGGTAACAGCAACTCACGGTAAACCTACTTCTGAATTAATAATCATTGTTTCAATTAACTACAATACAAACAAATAAAGAACGCGTCAAAAATAAAAACATACAACAGAAGGGATTCGCTGGTGGTCACCCACCCAACTACTAACCTCCCGGCGTGTGGCTTAAGTACGGCTGAGCGGACGGGAAGCCCTGTTTTCCACACCCTGTGGTCGTATGTACTTATTGTTCTTTGGAGGAGGGTTATAACCATAAAATGCTTAATATGCTCCATGCTTTAGCAGCTTTTCGGATATTCGGACCCTGCATTTGTCAGTGCCGCATGTGTGGCACTGATCGCTTATCGGAAGTTTCCCGTTCCATGACGGAATGCACTAATTTCTGACTCCGTTGATTTTGGCTCGGAATACATCTCATCCATTTCCGTTCTCTCCCTCCGTTTCCTCATTATCTTGAATTTTCCTAGGTCACCTTCTATTTCAAACAATATGGCTGCCAAAACCTTCATCGTCACCGGTGCCTCGAGAGGTACGAAACCAACACAACATATTGCTCATGTTGGCATCTAAATATGCGACCTTCGACGCTAAATATCCTACCCATGGTATAGGTATCGGTCTTGCAACGGCTAAGTTCCTCCTCTCGGCGCCTCAATCCCACAATGTGGTGGTGATGGCCCGTAGTGCGGAGCCCCTTCAGAAGCTGAAAGACCAGTACCCCACTCAAGTTGAGGTCCTGACTGGCGATCTTGCGGACTTCTCGCTCGGCCAGAAGGCCGTTGACCTGGCCTTGAAGGCCTTCGGTCGTCTCGATGGCTTGGTTCTCAACCACGGCATGCTGGGCCAGGTTGCCAACGTCGCGGATGCGGATCCGAAACAATGGCAACATGGATTTGATGTCAATTTCATTAGCTTGGTGACTTTCGTAAGTTCTTCCTAGACTTTCTTGATCAGGATCACAGAGAAGGGGCTACTGGTATCAGGTACTGAGACATCGAAACCAGATCAAAGCTGGACTCCCCGCCCTTCGCGAATCCAAGGGTAAGATCGTCTTCACGTCTTCCGGCGCATCCGTCTCGGGATTCAAGGGATGGGGTCTGTATGGCGCGACCAAGGCAGCCATGAACCACCTGGCTTTGAGCCTTGGCGAAGAAGAGCCTGATGTGACGTCCGTGTCTATCGACCCGGGATTGGTTGATACCGAGATCCAGAGACAGATTCGTGAAGACCTTGCTACTACTATGGACCGCCAATTCCATTCTGTCTTTACTTCGGTCCACCAGGCTGGAAACCTTCTGAAGCCTGAGCAGCCTGGTAATGTCATGGCTAAGTTGGTGATTGATGCGCCGAACTCTCTGAGTGGCAAGTACCTGACGTAAGTTCTATTTTTGTTCACCTATGGCACTTTCGTGAAGCGGTAAAACTGACGAGAGATAGGTGGAACGACGAATCTCTGGAGGCTTTCCAGTAGACCATATAGAATAGACCTGTATATATCGTGATCAGTATATACCATCATCGAATATTAGATGACACATCCTTTTTATAATCTATCTACATCTTACAAGAAGACTATAGGATGGCTGAGTCGGATTTAGTAAAGGAAGGATTCGAGTAAGCGTAGGATAAATTCGTGCACTGGAAATTGTTAGGGAATGTCAAAATGTTACCTGGATAGAGCATTTGGAGCAGAGTCAGACAACCTTAATCAAGAGGATTCAGGGGAATCATGACCAAAAATAGCCTAAAAGCCAAGAAAAGCCCCGCATTATGTCATTGGACCCTGCACTAACGAAATCAGTGTAGCTTTCGAAATTCCAACAACATTCCACCAGCTGCAAATCAGCGTCACCCACCATGCATCTAGATCACAAAGTACCATGGAACACAGCAGCCGCACACATAAATATTATAAGATGCAATCCTCATTTCACACCTCGACGCACCGACTTCTTCGCTCGAAATAAACCCACGGAGTCATCCGACCTGAACCACTTTCGTCGCACCCTTACCAAGACGATCCGCGAATTCTCACGCACCGAAGAAACCAAGCCACTCAACCCTGTCCCTCTGGACAGCCTCAAATCTGATGATCTACTATCATACCCCGAACGCCAATTCGGCCTGGGACCCCATCAAAGAAACTCCGCCCTGCATAACCCCCTATCTACCAAGCACCGAGACATCCAATACTGGATCGACTGCGCTAGCTCTAGCGACGACAGTTACCCTATAAGCTACTGCAGCGGAGACGGGGACCTCGCCGACGCCGTCAAAATGCTGATCATCATATCCGCAAGCGCGAAAAAGAATGATCCCCTATCAAGGCAAATGTCACGAGAAGCTTTTTCCGCTCTGATAACGCTCTCGCGCCATCCCCAGGTACCTTTGCATACACTGGCACACATCCATTGGGGTCATGCGTTTGGGGTAGAGCTCGTTGCGGAGCCGGCGTTGACGATCTATATCATGATTAATCTGATGGATGCGCTGGTCACGCAGAAACGGCTGAAAGGGGATGATGGGAACGTAGCTTCACTGATGGAAACGCAAACATTTCAGTACTGGGCGCGTCATGCGCTTGCGGACTATGATTACCCGACGCAGAATGTTCCGCATCGGGAGTTTTGGGATCACTTTGGGGTCACGGATATGTGGCCTTTGCAGCAACGGTGTGAGGAGGGTCTTGATGCAAACTTGAAGGACGAGGGTATTACTGATCCGTTGAGGGGGGAGAGTGAAGATATTAGAGTCCGCTTGAAGGAGTATTTGAACACCTGTTTCGCTATATTGTACATATATGATATGCTGCTGCGGGAATGGTATGGGGAGGAGGAAGCTGACGAGAAGTGGAACTACTGTATTGGTTCCCTTTTTGAGTCTTGGGGATGCAAGGTCTAGATTTGACTTCAACTGAGCTGCTAGTGGCTTTTATCCTTGAATATTGAGTCATGTGCGTGGAGCATTACTTTAAATATCCTGAAGCTGTTATACCAAACCGACCAATACCCGCAAAGACTAATTATCCGAAACCGTATAAACCAGCTTCCTACCGCTAACAGCACCTTTTTTCAAATCCTCTAGTCCATCAAGAACCTTTCTCAATCCTCCAGCTCGCTTATCAACAACGAGTGGTTTAATCTTCCCCTCAGACCAAAGGGTGGATACTATGCCAGCCCATCTCTGGGCAAATTCAAATTCTGCCGGCATCCTGGGGATAACCATGCAATCTGGTCCGTACTCGAATGGCTCACCAAGAGCCGTGCAGCAATTGACGAAAGTGGACTTCACCTCCACACGACCAATTTCCCCTGGGAGTAGAGAATGATACAAACCACCCTTATCACCGATGGCTTTTTCGCAGATGCGAACTGACTCCTGTGTCGACACAGCATCACATACAATTCTCAATGTATTGTTTGTATGCTCTCGGATCTGCTGAGCACATCCGGGGTCACGATAGTCGAAAACTACATCAGCACCATACTCACGGACAAGGTCAAAGTTTCTCGGCGAGCAGGTGGTTAGGACAGTGTATCCGGCTCTATAGGTGCTCGAGGTTAGATTTCTATCCTTCACCAGAACATAGCAAGGGAGAGAACTCACAGCTTCGCAACTTGAATTAGCCAGCATCCCGAGGCTGTGCTTCCGCCATATATCAAGATCGTGTCGTGATGTCCCTCAGAGGTGTGGTTCCCAGGCCATGATAAATTGAGACCAGATGGCCCAAAAAGACACTGTCCCGCGGCAATGGCTCCGACGCCCACGGTGGCTGCATCCTCGAAGCTCACCCCATCGGGAATGCGTATCTGGACTGCAGCTTTGGCCACTATATACTCTGCGAAGGTACCGCTCTCGGGGCGGGTTCTATCTGCTCCCTTGACGAGACCACATACACGGTCTCCGACTTTGTACTTCTCTGAGGCGGATTTTCCAACGTCGACAACAGTACCAGAATAGTCATGGCCCATTACTGCGTAGGGCGACGGGGTGCTTCCAAGAAGCATCCAGTCAATAGGATTCAAGGCCACAACGGCAGTGCGAATGAGGATTTCATCGTGCCGGGGAGTCGGGATGGGTTGGTTGGTGACGAAGGCTGCGTGGCCTAAGGATAGGGTGATGACCGCTGCTTGGGTGGACTGCATATTGAAATATGATGTTTGAAGGAGAACCAGATGTCTTGAGTCAACTGAAGGGCATACTTACGCCAGGATAGTAGCATTTTCTACCTTTATATACAGAAGTAATTTGGGTAGCTTACAATATCTTTAGTGATGATGGGCTGTATGGGACCCACTTTCCTCCGCAATGGCTGTCAACTGGCCGGGGCATGACCCGCATAGCCCCGTCAATGTCCACTCATCTTCTGAGGTACACGAGTCTCCATTTCTTCCGCTTTGATAGGTAGCATGCTGACCAGCGATTCACTCTTCTGAGAGAAAGGCTATCATTATCACTACCGGCTAAATGTATTTTTCGCAGATTGATTATGATCAACTACCCAGTATCTTCCCTTGGACAGTGTCTAACCCCTTGCACGCAACCAGCAAAAGAAACCTGAAATCATCCACATAAAACAGTTCCCCTTGTTCCCAGACACTCACAAGCTCGTCGTAAGACACGATTCTGGATGCCGATTGTGTAGTCAATTGCCCTTCATCAATCCGACTCCCAGAATACAAATCCGTGTATGACTGAGTAGAGACCGGCAGCGCAGCCAGATATTTGATAAAGTCGCATCTCTGAAAGTGGACTACAGCATGAACAGCCCGCACCAGATAGGACACCAAGATAAGTCGTCGAGCACTTTCACAGAGATCCTTGCTCTTCAAAAGGCTTGGGGAGGATGTGTGCCGAAGTTCCAACTCTCTGCGTTCTAGGTCGGCCGTGCCCTGTGCTAATTTATAGTCTAACTGGATAAACAGAGACTGATCACCAACACCACCCGTGAGGAAAAGAATGAAGTAGAGAATCAAGGCCTGGAGATGATCCAGTTGATCCTGCAGCTCCGCCTGCGGTAGGTTACCCATACCTGCATTATTGACGCCTGCCTTCAACAGCTGGAGGTAGAAAGGCTGGGTTGCATGCTGGCAGGTGCGATATGCGGCGCACACTCCGTAGGCTTCCCGGAGAATAGGAGAAAGCTCCCCTTTAGAATCGGTGGATGACTCAACGAGAGGCAGTGTACCGGTGTTCAAGAAGTGATCGACATAGCCTAGAAATGTTCGGATGCAGAATCGCCAGGTTTGCGTGTCATTAACACGGGGCCAAAACTCCAAGACTCTGCGTTCCAGCCGTGGCAGTAATGAGGATGATAGTCCATCTATTGCCCTCATCTTAGACGACCACTCAACCAGTTCTACGGCCCAGTCCTGAGCGGGGCTCGTCGTACCGTCCGGGAACCATAGAAGTGGGTCGATGTATTCCTCTCCGGGATAGAGGATCGTAGATCGGTCTATGCGGCTATCTACAATCGTGATGTCGCTGGCTTCCAGGATACCAGAGTCGCTTGTAGTGCTGACATTTGCAATCTGATCCTGTGTATTCTGTGGAGGCGGATATGGGTACTGACACGCAGCGTTCTTCTTCCGACACCGGGCGCAAGTGGGCCTATCCAGATCGCACCGACGCTTTGCTGTAACGCATGATAAACAAGATGTTTTGCGAAGGGACATGGTTAAGTCCGCTGTCGTTATAGTGATTCGACTGCGCTGGTTGCGGGGTCTTGAAGTTCTTAGCCTCCGGCTTATGCGTCGCGGTTGAGTTGCGGACAAAAGTGGATCTGCGGAGGAGGGTGGACCACTGCCATCATCTGACATCAGCCAGAGAGCAAATCCCTTTGTCTTACGAAGTACTATATAATCAGACACAAAAAACGTGAATGGACGTAATTTCTATGACGTACAGCCAATCGGGGACATATAATTCTAAAGGTATTGGTATTTCTGTTATAGTAATCAATACAACGAACCCTAACACTCTCATCCTTACCAGGGTGTCCTAACCTGCAGTTCCAAGTCGCCTCTCGTCTTCGTAATCAGATTGAAAAGGAAATGTTCCATAAGTCCATCTAGTCCAAGTGTCTTGGGCCCGCCTTTCAGCGTGACCATTTTCACTGCTGCGTCTACGTGATGCTTGAGCATTCTTGTATCTCGAACATATAACTATACCCTATCAACACTCTCCGCGTAAGGACGAAGTAGAGGCACTTACTTCGTCATATGCTAGCATAATAGCTTTCGCGACCGTTGAGTCACTCAGCAACGGCATTTCAGCCGAGATAGCATGCCTTAGTGCATACAGACTCTGGGATTTGTACTGAAAGGTCAGTTGTTGAAAGATGCGCTGCTGTTCCTGCGACCCCTGTCCATATGCAATAGACAAGTGACGGCATGCCGCAAGCAAGATAATATCGAGAAGGCTTGACTCGGTGATCGCAGTAGGAACCCAGAGTCTTATCATGCGCTGCGCGAAGAAGATTGCGCTCTCATTGCAGCGCATCAGGGGTATGACGACGTTGACGTCTTCACCATTAATTAGCAAACTTAGTATGTTCTGGACTTGGAGGTCATACAATGATCAAAGAGAAATTGCTCTAATGAGGTTAAGCCCCTAGCAAAGCTATGAAAAGGGTCTCGCCTACTAGATGAGAGGACTGTCGCGATCTCTAGCTGCGTACTTGACTGAAAGCCAGTGCAACTACTGATAACTCCGTCTCGTGTGTCTATCCTCCCCCGCTTCTGTGCCTGATACTCCATCATCCGCCGATGTCGGACGCGGGCATGCGCAGAGCGAGCGGCATGTGAGCGAGTAATCCGCTGTTGTGACTCTGTCAATGTAGCCTTCTCTTTCGGAACAAGCGTGACATTGATAAAAGGTACTTCCCGCTCAGCCATCCTGGAGAAAAGACAATAAATGAAATATTGTCTCTCAAGGGTGAGCCACACAATGTTTATGATGACATTCTGAGATGAAGCTGGGCAGCTGACATGGCTGACAAAGCATCTATTATCAAACTTTGCCAAGACCTGCGCCTGCTCAAAGAGGTTTAATGCTTATTTTGGATAGACTCAGCTTCGTGATTGGCTCAATGTGCTCTGTTGATGTCGTATAGGTAGATTCTGCCATGTATTGAGAAATATTTTACTGTGAAAGGGGCCATGAAGGACGAAGATATAAGTATCATGTCTTCCCCTTGCTTCATCAGACTTCGTTGTATCCTTCTCTAATCTCAAGTTCCCAGAGAATCCATCAATTCCATTATGGACGGAACAGTTCTCATCACCGGCGCAAACGGTTCTCTAGCATTAGGCTTCATCCAAGCCTTACTATCCCTCCATCCCCAGATAACCCTAGTTGCCACCGTCCGAAACCCCTTTCCAGACCATGACCCAAACACGGCAAATCTCCTTAACCTAATTGCCGGCTACCCTAAAGCGAACTTCCACCTCGAGGCACTCGATCTCGGAAATCTATCCAGCGTCCGCTCTTTCGCAGATCAACTAGCCGACAATATATCCTCCATGACGCTTCCACCCATCTCAGCAATCATCTGCAACGCCGCCATATTCTCCTTCGAAGCAGGACAGGTCTTCACGACGGACGGTTACGAGGCTACCTTCCAAGTATGCCATCTGTCTCACTACCTTTTGATCTTGAAACTCCTCGATAGCATGAACAAAACATCCGGACGCATAGTCCTCCTTGGCTCAGTCACCCATTACCCCGAAAAACCCAACCCGCTTTGTTCTCTACGACCGGGGTTTCCGGAGAATATGGACGATCTGGTGCGTCCGCCGCCGGATCCAGCAGATCTTGTGCATGATAAAGGGTTCCAGAGATACGGTTCTGCAAAGCTGGCGAATGTTACGCTGGCGATGGATTTGAATCGCAGGTTGAAAGAGGCATGTTGTTCCGATTCCCCATAAGAAGAGAAAGAATTGACGTTGGCTTTTGCAGGACGATCAGTTGTCCGGCATTACTGCGCTTGCCATGGACCCAGGCGGTCTTCCGAGTTCAAGGGCCCAAGCGGGGCAGAAGAAATCGGCTCGGTGGCTGTTTAAGGTTATTGAGTTTTTGATGCCGGTTCTACGGTATATGACGACAATGTTTCGTACTATTGATGATGCTGGGCGGGATTTAGTGGCTGTGAGTGTTGGGGATGAGTTCTGCGGGAAACGAGGGTACTATGTTGGGACGAAGGAAGGGGCGCCTGCGGCCATCAGTGAGGGTCGTGAGGCACAGGAGAAATTGTGGGATAATTGTTGGAGGTGGGCGGGTATGCGGGCTGAGGAGACTGTGCTTCAAGATGCTTGATAGCTAATTATCGCAGGACAGGATATAACTAGGGATGTGTTTATGTTCAATATCGAAATATAAATTCTCGCTCTCAAAAACGTTTACATATTCATAGGGCATTATGTAATTTGCTGGGATCAAACTGAGTAGAAAAGAGATAATTTATATCCGGAATGCCAAAAAAGCCACCAGCGCCATGAAAAGCGAAGCAAAAGTAGACGGTATGACAGAGTGGCTTCCACCAGACGACGAAGAACCCACAGCAGCAAGCCTCAGCTCAGAATACGTTGCATTGGAGGTATTGTAGCCACACAGCCCACTTCCCGGCATCATTGCAGCGGGAAAGAAGACTCGAGGCTCGCCCTTGTCCATGTCCACGACCAATTGGCTGTAGGTGTTGACCGTATAGTTGACGCAGTTCAGCACTTCCGTGACCACCTCGCTAGCCCCATAGCTCATAGGCAGTGTCAAAGTATAAGCCGAACCATTGGAGCCCGCCGTAGATAAGACCATGATGACTTGGCGTCCGTAGGTGCCCTTCCAGAAAGCCAACTCGCTACCTCCCTGGTAAATCGGGTATGTTTTTGAGTTGATGTAACTGGAATCAAGGTTAATGGCATGTTTGCGGATGGCATTGAGTTTTGCAATGTGTTTATACAGCGTCGCATTGGTGTCGAAATCCGTCAACCAGAGGGCCGCTCGGTTGGAATAGGCTATGGCCTGCTCCAGACCTTGGTAGACCAAGGGAATGCCATCGTAGAGCATCATGAAGGTTAGTGCAGTTTTGGCTAGCATAATGTCGTCATTCATGTAGGCCCATCGGTCCACGTCTTGATCTTCGATGAAGTTGACCATTGCGAACGTGTCCGTGCAGAGATCGTTGATCGTTGCGATTTCCTCGAGCAAGGTCGCAGGCTCTCCGTTCAAAAAGGCCGTAATCATGGAGTAATAGAGGGGGTAGTTGGGAAGACTTGGCAGGTAATCTCTCTGATACTTGCACACGTTGGTGGCATTCGAATCCATGACTTCGCCTGTCATGAATCCGCCCACGGTTTCCGCATATGTAGGCAGAAAGCTGGGAGTTAGGGATTTGGCAGCGTCGATTCGTAGCCCGTCAACGGAGTAATTGCTAATAACCGATTTACTCCAATCCATTAAGATGTCCTGCACCGCAGTATGCTCCGTGTAGAGATCCGGTAGTGCGGTGTAGTTGTCACCAGTCTGACACCACTGGGCATCCGTATAGTTGTTCCAGTTCGTAATGAGGCAGTAGGGGTGGAAGTATGAGGATCCATTGAATTGAGGAAAGACATTGTAGTCAATAGTTGTCGCAGGATCCTCGCCATCCGTCATATAAGCCATGTTGTTGATGACGACGTCCAGCAGCAAGTACATGTCTCGTGCGTGGATCTCCTCGCTCAGCTTCAAAAGTTCCTCCCGGGTCCCGAAATGAGAGTTGATCTCGTAAAGATCCAGAGGCCAGTACCCATGGTAGGCCTCCCCGTCCTTAGATCGCCCCGCAATGTTTTTAATTACAGGGGAGATCATGATGGCATCGAACCCCATGCCTTGGATGTAGTCCAGCTTATCGATCGTCCCCTGCCAAGACCCGCCACAGTAATTGGCTTCCGTAGTATTGCATGGTGCGGTGGTCGAGCCGTTGGTGAGGGCAAACCGATCGGTCATTGTCTGGTAGATGGATCGCGTCTTCCATGCTTCTGTGCTTGCGGCTGTCGCTAGCGAAACGCACCAGCACAGGAGACAGACGGCCATGAGCCGTTGGCCCAGGAGGGAAGAGAATTTTCGAAACATAATTGGCCGTAACTACCCTCTATGCCCCCTTGTGGAGGTTCTGCTTCCCGTTGGGTGGGTTTAGGGTGACCGAATGAATTATGACAAGCAACAGCTTACTCTAACGAATGTGTTTTAAGCGTTTTAACTTCACGCGATCCAGCCAAACGGGCCGCTGAGCATGATGTTGAGGCCGGATGCGCTGTTCCCGTTGCAATAACGGGGAAAAGAAAGAATGACAAGTCAAAGCAACGCGACTCAGGGGGGCGGAACCCCCGATAGCTATAGCAAGAGATAAGAGCGCTAGACCGGGGGCTGCAGAAAAAGACCGGTCGAAGTCGGAAGTACCATAAATAGGTAGTCTCTCCCCCACCCTCGGTCACATCGCGTGCCCGGAGCCCTATCCATCATACTAGTCAACACCCAACGAGAACCAAAAATAAAGACGACATCTAAATCTGTAACGCTTGATGGTACTATACTCTACTAGTACTCCAGTTCACCCGAACATTCGAGAACGGGTAGCAGCGTTAAACACGAAGATCCCCTGGGATTGTCGCGGGAGATTGACTGATTATCGTGAGGGCAGGGCAACGCTGGAGGGCGAAGTGGACAGGGCAAATTAACTTCCCACTTTTCGGCTGGGAGAGCGTTCAAGCGTCAAACAGCTGATTGGTGTGATAGTGACGAGGCCATGCGTGGTCCAGTGGCAATTGCGTAAGTCTGCCGGGCCGGCCCCCACATGCCTTGTCATGATGTTTGGATGCAGTGGAGTCAATGCCTTGGCTAGTTGTTGGTTAGTTCCTGGTTAGTTCCTGGTTAGTGCCGACAACAGCCTTTCATAGGACGGTGTTCATCTCCACTCGGCCACTATCTTCGAATAGAAGCTTTGCCGGCCAAGCGGCTAAAATCATAAGTCCGAGTCCGGCCAGGCACAGCGACATAGAGCAGCCCCTAAACCTGACATCCGAAAAAGCCACTCGGACTTGCAGGGAAAATTCTGCCACGCCGTTGGCTCCAGGCAGCTGTCCAATTTCCCACCAAAATTTATCCGGGTGGGGTTTGGGTGTGTTCACCATGCAGGAAAGCCAGTTTGTGTAGTGCCTGACTTGAGCCAGGAGAAGGGGGTCAGTATCTACTCCGTATGCCCTCGATCTTGAGATTGACATTGAGATTTCGGATGATCAGAGAATTGACCGGGCTAAATTTGGTGTTTGGGCGTGGGTACTAAACCATGTTGCCATGAGGCCGTGCGGAACACCTGGAGAGTACGTATGGCCTCGTAATCAGTGGCTCGATTTAGGCCCAGCAGGATAGGCCAGTCCTGGCCAAGACTTATCACTGGGGCAAGTCGCCTTATCGATATGTGATGGACACAAGCTGGAAGCCACGAGAACACTTATCAGTCGTTCTTTTGCTGGGGGCGCAGTTGGCTTTGGTCTCCCCCATATTTGGCTTCTTCGTTTCCTCTGACTTGTCTTACTTTAATTTCTTTCCGTCGTTTTTATTCCCAACCATTCGCAACTGAAGACTTCATCCGCCCAATTGTTCATCCCTCGTTTGCATTCGGCTTCTTCACTCGTTTTCACCTCTACACGCCGTTCGTTCCGGACCACTCGGTCGCCACTCTTGGTCCTTGTCTAGCTTTGCTTGCTCAGAAACAAGGCACCCCTATTATTGTCTCTCGTTTTCTGTCTCGAATTCTGTAAGCCTTTCAAAAGTGCGTACTTATGACTGGCTCGTAGAAAAGCTTGGCCCTTTGTGATTGAACTGCGAGAAGAGGCCTGTTGCGCTGCAGCACAACATGAAGCGGGTGCTCGCTGGCCTCGTCCTTGCCTCCACGGCATGGCAGGCTGTCGCTTGGCCCTACAATGCATCACTCGCAGATTACAATCTGAACCAGAACAAAACGGCAACAAATCCTGCAGATTATTGGGGTCAATGGCCAAATCACACCGGTGATTATTTTCCATCTCCGGATAACTGGCGATTCCCGTTTTACACCCTGATGCTTGATCGCTTTGTGAATGGAGATCCGACGAACGATAATTACAATAATTCAGTATGGGAACACGATATCTGGTCAACACAGATGCGTCATGGCGGAGATGCAGCTGGTCTTATCGATACGCTTGATTATTTGCAGGGAATGGGCATCAAGGTCGGTCAAGGGAACGGAGTCCGATTGTCGGAAATCGGGTAGGTGAGGTCGATTTGCTGATCAGTTCGGGTTCTAGGGAATTTATCTGGCTGGCACAGTTCTCATGAACCAACCCTGGGGATATGATGGCTATTCGGCACTGGACACGACTCTGCTCGACGGACATTACGGAAATCTAGCACAATGGCGACATGCAATCACCGAGATCCACAATCGTGGCATGTACGTTATTTTCGACAACACGCTTGCGACGTATGTGCTCCTATTGTCCCCCATTGCTAATTCCCATGCGATGGGCAATCACAGCTCTAAGAACTGCATCTAACGAGGCTTCCATAGAATGGGAGATTTGATCGGGTTCGAGGGTTACCTAAATACCTCGGCACCTTTCACAGTGGACGAGCATAAAGTCGAATGGAAGACCGCTCGGCGATACGTGGATTTCGATTTTGGTAACACTTATAACGAGACCTGCGATTATCCCCGATTTTGGTATGAAAACGGTTATCCCGTCCAGAAGACGGTCACCGACTCCCTGGTTGGCTGCTACGACAGTGATTTCGATCAATACGGTGATGTTGAGGCCTTCGGAGTATTCCCAGACTGGGAGCGAGAATTGGCCAAGTTTGCATCCGTGCAGGACCGTCTGCGTGAGTGGCGCCCGTCAGTCCGAGACAGACTGATTCGCCATTCATGTCTGGTGATATACCAGCTCGACATTGATGGATTCCGCTACGATAAAGCCACGCAGGCTACAGTTGATGCTCTGGGTGATATGTCAGCTGCTTATCGCGAATGCGCCCGGGCAGTAGGAAAGGAGAATTTCTTCATAGCTGGAGAGATTACTGGTGGAAACACCTTCGGATCAGTCTATCTAGGGCGCGGTCGGCAACCTGATCAATATCCATCCTCGATTGAGGCTGCCATGAATCTCACGAATACCTCGGAGCCGCAATACTTCTTGCGAGAGGAGGGCATGAATGCCATCGATGGCGCCGCCTTTCATTATTCGATCTATCGCAACCTCGAGCGTTTCCTAGGGATGGATGGCAGTTTGTCCGCCGGATACGATGTCTCGGTGGATTTCATCAATGCCTGGAATGAGATGTTGGTCTCGAACGATTTCCTCAACCCTAATACCGGTAATTTATTACCACGGGCCCCAGAGTATAAAAAGGATAAGAACACTGATCATGGATGCAGGTGAATTCGATCCCCGACACATGTATGGTGTCACCAATCAAGATGTCTTCCGCTGGCCAACGCTGGAGAAGGGAACCGAGCGCCAGCTGCTTGGCCAATATGTGACTACCTTGCTTCTGCCCGGGATTCCCCTGCTGCTGTGGGGAGAAGAACAGGCGTTCTATGTCCTGGATGCCACTGCGTCAAATTATATCTTTGGACGTCAGTCCATGTCGCCGGCCGTTGCCTGGCACATGCACGGATGCTTTTCCCTGGACTCCTCGACTTTCTATGACTGGCCTATTACAAGGGGTCGTCACGCGTGCGAGGATATCACGGTAACGTATGATCATCGGGATCCCTCCCATCCAGCTCGCAACATCATAAAACACATGTACCAGATGCGCATCGACTTCCCCGTGCTCAACGACGGCTTCAATGTTACCAAACTGTCCAACCATACAGAATATGTATACTACCCAGGATCCAATGGAACAGCTACTGAAACCGGTCTCTGGTCAGTTTACCGTGGAATCAGCTCTGACTTTCAGGACTTGGGAACCGGCAACAACCAGCCGGTCTGGCTGGTGTATCATAACACCAATCGGACAATCGATTACACCTTCGATTGCAGTGACAATGACAGCGCATTGATTTCTCCTTTCGACACCGGAACCTGGGTCAAGAACCTTTTCTACCCCTTCGATGAACATGAGTTGAGCAGCAGTCCGCAAAAGCTTGGCCTCAATGGATCTACGGCCTATAACGGTTGTCTTTCCAACATGACGTTGAAGGCTTACGAGTTCCGCGCGTATGTCCCACGTGCCAAGTTTACCAAGCCTCGGCCTATGATCACGGCTTTGTCCCCGGGGCACGATGCGCCCGTGCGATCCACTGTTGCGCCGAACGAGGATGAATCGGTCGAAATCAAGATCTACTTCTCCGAGGCCATGAACTGTGATTCGGTGACGAGTTCCATCTACGTCAACTCTTCTACTGAGGCCGGGAAAACCCCAACAATAGACACAGACAGTGTCAGTTGCAAGACCGCTACACTCAACGAGACCGGCAGCGACTGGTCTGGTTTTATCCCGAGCGCCTGGGTATGGCAAGGGAATTTGACTGGCGTGTACAATGGTATTCATCGTATAACCGTGAACAACGCCACTAATTCCTACAAAAACGAGACCACCGATTCTGTTGATCACTTTCTTCTGCGAGTGGGTCAAATTGACAATCCCATGATATACACGACCGCCAATTACTCCACCAGCCTTCTTCACAAATACGAAAATGGCTCGCTTTACATCCAACATCATGCTGCTGGTGCAGACAAGTGGCGATACTCCACGAACTGGGGCTCCTCTTATTCAGACTGGATGGATTACACAGGTGGAAACACTACCATAACAGAGTTATCGTGGTCCGGCACGAGCAAGCAAGCTTGGGACGGGTACCATGTCCGCGCTGAATATTGGAGCAAATGGACGGGTAGCAGCGATTACGTGCAGGAAGGCGATACGGATTGGAAGAAAGGCCCTCGACGCTTTCCCCACATCTTCTGGGAAGGTCCCTACAATGAATACGGCTACGACGCTGGTTTGGAGAGCGAGATACACCTGGATCCAGAGGATGGGCTGTGGAAGTACCATTTCACTTATGAGTGGCCAGCAATCGGGCAGGTCAGCATCTGGGGGATGAACCCGGATGGTTCGCCGGATGAAGGATGGGTGATGGGCGATGCTGATAACGACTCTGTCCTTGACCGGATGCCTCCATCGTCCCTCTCCGAAACTGTGATCAATATTACATCGCATCCGCCTTCGCCATACATCTCCTGGAAGCTGATCATCGACGATGCCACTCAGAAGTTCCAACTGGTACCGGTGGGACATCAAGCGACGCAGATTGCGATGTATGTGCTATTCTGGATCGTGCCTCCTCTTTCAGCTGCGGCGTGTTTCTGGGTCTTCATGAAGTCCTTTTACAAAGTTAAGTTCAACCAGGTCGGTGTGGACCAGAAGTCTGGCTTCGCAATTGCCCTGCGCCGAAGGTTTGAAAAGAAAGCTCCAGGTGGGGAGTATAACCGTCTCAACCCCATAATGCGACTGGCCAATAAATCAGGCTTGCTTCAAACTGCCACCCCTTTTAGCGCTGCTGCAGCCGCTGGGAAGCGTCGCATGGTCTTGATCGCCACCATGGAGTACGATATCGAAGACTGGGCGATAAAGATCAAAATTGGAGGTCTCGGAGTGATGGCCCAATTGATGGGCAAGACCCTTAGCCACCAGGATCTCATTTGGGTGGTCCCCTGCGTGGGAGATGTCGAGTACCCTGTTGACACCCCAGCTGAGTCAATTCTGGTAACACTTATGGGCACGGAATATGAGGTGCAAGTCCAATATCATTACCTGAACAACATCACCTATATCCTCCTTGATGCTCCGGTCTTCCGCCAACAAACGAAATCAAACCCGTATCCCGCGCGTATGGACGATCTGGAAAGTGCGGTCTATTATTCAGCATGGAATCAGTGTATTGCAGCTGTATGCAAGCGCTTCCCTATTGATCTGTACCATATCAACGACTACCACGGCTCTTTAGCGCCGCTTTACTTGCTCCCAGAAACTATACCCGTCTGCCTCTCCCTACACAACGCAGAATTCCAGGGTCTTTGGCCTGTCCGAACAGCTACCGAACGTGAAGAGGTACAGTCAGTTTTCAACCTCAGTGCGGATGTTATGAAGCAGTATGTGCAATTTGGTGAGGTATTCAACCTGTTGCATGCTGGAGCCAGCTATCTGCGCATCCACCAGCGTGGCTTTGGCGCGGTCGGCGTGTCCAAAAAGTACGGCAAGCGCTCCTACGCCCGGTACCCCATCTTTTGGGGATTGCAAAAAGTCGGCAACCTTCCCAATCCTGACCCCTCGGACTTGGGAGAATGGAGCAAGGAGCAAGCCATGGCAGCTCAACGGGGCGAAGTGGCCGTCGATCCGGATTATGAGGCAGGTCGTGGTGCACTTAAACTGCAGGCGCAGGAATGGGCGGGTCTCAACCAAGACCCTGACGCTGAGCTGTTCGTTTTCGTTGGCCGTTGGTCCATGCAAAAAGGTGTCGACCTCATTGCAGATATCATGCCTTCAGTTATTGAAGCCAATCCGAAAGTCCAATTGATCTGCGTCGGCCCTGTTATTGATCTATACGGAAAGTTCGCTGCGCTCAAGCTCGATCAGATGATGAAACTCTATCCTGGTCGAGTCTTTTCACGCCCTGAGTTCACTGCCCTTCCGCCGTACATATTCTCGGGGGCAGAGTTCGCTTTGATTCCCTCCCGAGATGAACCGTTCGGTCTTGTGGCGGTAGAATTCGGTAGAAAGGGTGCATTAGGCGTGGGAGCACGCGTTGGTGGACTGGGACAAATGCCTGGATGGTGGTATAACGTTGAATCAACCTCTACATATCATCTTCTGGATCAGTTCAGACAAGCGATTGATGCCGCGTTGGAATCGAAGCAGTCGACTCGTGCAAAAATGCGGGCTCGTTCAGCGAAGCAGCGATTCCCCGTCGCGCAATGGGTGGAGGACTTGGAAATCCTCCAAACGACATCCATCCAGGTCCATACCAAGACAGCTAAAGGCCACGGGCGCCCTCGGACCCCTAACACGGGCGCCTTCCAGGGCAACAGCGTGTCATCTAGGCCGTCGAGCGCTTTCTGGCCTTCATCGGGCACGCAGACACCCATGCTTCATTCCCGCGAGGGCAGCTACACCAACCTTAACCGACTCAGCGATTTCGCTGCCCTGTCTGATCCTACAGAGAGACCAGTCTCTGGTCTACAACGCAAACTCTCCCTTGGTGTTCGTTCTGGCCCAGGTCATAGGCCTCGTGCTGCACGGTCTCACTCTTCCCATGATGAGTTATCCGTGACGGAGGAACATCCCGAAGACGTGGCTACCGATGTCGAGGGTGATGATTTCCCAGACAATGAATATGTTCCTACCTCTGCGGAGTTGGAAGCAGCACGTCGCATGCAAGCTGCTCAGCGACCGGGGTCTACGGCCATAACCAGCTCTCACTTCTCCCGCGATAGCCAAGCCCTGGCTGTACCTGGAACACCAGGCTCGCCACAAATGCCTGAGCAAAGCCTGTTGCCCCCGGCTGGTCTCAGGGATGTTAGCAACCGGATGAGTACGGCATCACTGCTTTCTGTCGATATGGTGGTGGGACAGAAGAAAGACTTCCGCTTGCAAAAGGTGGATCCGTTTTTCACGGACAGCACAGGCGAGTATTACAACATCTTCGAGCAAAAGTTGCAGAACCTTAAGGGTAGCAATTCTGAAACAGACTATTGTATCGAGGAATTCTTGATCAAGAGTGAGAAGGAGTGGTTTGAACGATTCCATGACGCCAAGTTGGGTCGGTTAAAGTCTCCAGCTCCCTCAGTCTTCCGTGATAAGCAGGGATCTGTTTCCGTTGTTTCAAGGGAAGATGGGTCCAGTTTCAACGCCGAGAGCTCCCATTCACATGGATCGGAAGTTGATGATGAGTTCCTGCTCGGCAAGGATTACAGCCCCCCTGCTGGTATCAGGCTTTGGATGCAGATCCGCATTGGTAACTGGCCGGTATACTCCATTTTCCTGGCACTAGGCCAGATCCTCGCTGCCAATTCCTACCAAATCACGCTCTTGACCGGCCAGGTCGGAGAAACAGCAGTCAAACTATACGGAATTGCAACGACCTACCTCATCGCCTCAATTTGCTGGTGGTTGATCTATCGCTATTTCAAGTCCGTCGTTTGCCTGTCTCTCCCCTGGCTATTCTACGGCATCGCATTCGTTCTTATAGGTTCCGCCCATTGGGTCGATAATTCTTTCAACCGGGGCTGGATCCAAAATATCGGAAGCGGCGCGTATGCTGTTGCATCTGCTAGTGGCTCCCTGTTTTTCGCATTGAACTTCGGCGACGAAGGTGGTGCTCCCATGGAGGTTTGGATCTTCCGGGCTTGCATCGTTCAAGGCTTGCAACAAGCATATGTGATTGCCCTTTGGTATTGGGGATCATCCATGAGCACTGCCTCTAGTGAGGGCGTTTCAACGACAACGAGTGGAGTCGCTGGCTCTTGGAAGATGACGTACGTCCCCTCTCTCTTTTTCTTCATGAGCTATCTCACATGGCATCTGCTAACTTTGTCAACTAGTGCCATTTGCTACCCGATTGCTCTAGTCGTGACTCTCATCGGATTCCTCCTCTTCCGCGGATTGCCTAATTATTACCATCAGGCCCCGGGCAAGATCGCCTCGTTCTACAAAGCAGTCTTACGTCGAAAGATCGTGCTTTGGAACTTTGTTTTCGTCATCCTGCAGAATTTCTTTCTCAGTGCCCCCTACGGCCGGAATTGGAGTTGTACGTTCCCTGCCCCAGCCCACCCCTAAAATTTACCACTTTCCCCGGCCTCCATTTCCATCTTCTTTCCCTCCCCATTCAAATGACGACAACCCAACTAACCAATCCCCCAGTCCTCTGGTCCTCCACACACGCCGAAGCCTGGCAAGTCGGCCTCCTCTGCATCCTCTTCTTCGGCTTCGTCTGGGTCGGCTTCCTCTTCATCGTCAGCAAATACCTCAAAGCGCACAGCTGGTCCCTGCCTCTCATAGCCTGCGGGCTCGGAGCCCCCCGCTGGGCTCAAATATGGTGGGGAATTTCCGGAATCGGATACTTCCTACCATGGGTATCCAGCGGTTACGTCGGGGGAGCACTCGCATCCCGGAGTCTCTGGCTTTGGCTGGGTGTGCTGGATAGCATCCAGGGTCTCGGATTCGGCATAATCTTGCTCCAAACGCTAACGCGCACGCATATGCTCTTCACTTTGATTTGTTCCCAGGTGTTGGGTTCTATTGCTACGATCGCGGCGAGAGGCTTTGGGCCGAATAAACTGGGCCCGGGGCCTATCTCCCCTGATCCGACGTTTGGGGTGAGTGCCGTGGCTAATGCGTGGTTTTGGGTCGGGTTGTTTTGTCAGTTGGTTATTTGGTATGTTGATTTGGCATCTCCCTGGTGTGTGGGGTGTGATTACTAACGATTGATTGATTTTAGTGCTGGGTTCTTGTTGTTCTTCCGTAAGGAGCAGCTTGCCAAGCCCTAGGGGGCTTTGAACGGCGTCATGTTGTGATAGATGGGGAACGCCTATACGACATGGCATGTTGAAGATATGCCAATATGCCACATTTCATGTTTTGGGTTGAGCAGTGACGCATAGATGTATATATCAATCTAATAATTACCCGGAAATTATCATTACCCGTGGAGGATTTAAAGACACTTCCATATTGGTCATAATCATTCTGATACTGCTGTATATGAAGCTGATGTGATCAAACTGGATCAAAGATAGCAATGACTTTCGATACATTATTCGAGGTCTGCCATTCATCTAGATGCGGCCTTTAACATTGAGACTAATTTTGTTCAGACTAATGTTAGACACCATTATGAGGAGGGTCTCATCAATGGACATTAAATGCATGGTATAGTCTCCGATGCTGCCGCCCGCTTCTACATCAGATCTGTGCCGTGTCCCTTGCATATCGTCCAATGTAACCACACCACCACAGCCTTCATCAATTCTAGAAACGTAAATCTCTTGCACATTCGGGATCTGACGAGCAACGATCAATGGGAATTGGACAGAGAGACATTTAAGCACCCTGGTTTGGCTTGTCCGCCTCCTGCTCTGCATGGCTTAATGCCTGCATCTCTCTCTCGGCGAGCTCACTCAGTTTCCGACGGTCGACTTTGCTATTTCCAACCTGAAGATTAAGTGTGAGCAATTGGTTGAGTCTCAAGACACGGCCCACCTACATTCGAGATTGGAATTTCGTCGATGAAGTTTGCACCACCAAGGAGTTGCATGCGTGAAGTGAGTTCTGTCTGCATCCAGTGGATCAATTCGTCCATAGTCAAGGGGGAGTCCTTCGACTTGACGATATAGCCACGAGGAATGGCTTCTTCATCTCCATTCCTATACGATAGGAGCAATATCAGTATTACAAATAGCAGGTAAGGGAGGTATTCAATCCTCACTTAGTGACTGGAATAACAGCGACATCGGTAATATCCGGATGTTGCAAGATCGCCATCTCGATCTCAGCTCCAGAAACGTTGTCGCCATTGATCTTGAAAAGGTCCTGAATATATAAAGCAGAACATTCAGAACCTGCGCATGTATTTGGATGTAACTGGGAAGGGCGTACCTTTTGGCGACCAACAATATAAAATTGATCACGCTCATCAACCCAGCCAATGTCGCCAGTCTTGATCCATCCATCGTCTGTTATGGTCTGAGTTGTTTGCACGGGTTCTTTGAAATATCCCTTCATGGCAAATGGGGTCCTGATATGAACATGTCCTTTCTGGCCTCTGCTTAGCAATTCGCCCTGGTCGCCAACTATCTTCGCCTCCAAACTTGGAAGCAAAATTCCTGTTGTGGCATCCTCTACCACCTGAGTTGGATCGGGGAATGTATAGAAACCTGCCCTGCATTGGTGCAGTGAAAGGGGTAAGTCCTACTCTGCGTAAAGGAAGGAGGATAGCACAAGGTCCACCTACTCGGTCATTCCATATGTACTCTGCATTTGAGATCCATGTAGTCGCTGCCACTGGTCGATCATCTCATAGGGGATGATCGCGCCGCCGGTGAGGACATGTTGTACACTGGGGAAGCTGGGCTTGTCGAATTCTGCCAGAAGCTCGCGCACCAAATGCTTGGGGAGCATCAACCAGGTAGGTTTGAATTGTTCAATTGTTTGCATGAAGGTTCCGGGCTCAAACCTCGTAGGAAATATCGTCTTATATCGAGCCTTTAGGGGAAGCATAAATCCCAGTATTAGAAATCCCATACCGCAGAATTTATAATTGCAGAATATGGTCTCTCTGCTCCTCTTCCGAAGGTTATAGTGCTGTAAAGTCTGCTCAATATTTCCAATAAGGCCATAGTGAGTGCGTTCTGCGAGTTTCGAAGATCCTGTTGTCCTATCAGAAGATTAACATCCGTGCCAAATATAATATAGCAAGCCAGCCTACCCGGAAGTATAGAGCAGGAGAGCAGTCGTTGCCCTCGCCTCCGCAGGCGACAGTCTAGGCCACTCATAATCGTCACCGCCAGGCGTCTGCAAGAGATGGTCCCAGTGTCTGAAAGCACCGTCATCCGAATCGTCGGTATTCACACCACCGAAAGACTCGTCAACCATGAAAAGACGCTCGCTAGAGATACCCAACCTTGCTGCTGCAACGCAGACAAGCTTTCGATCCTGGGGTGCGAAAAGGACAATGTCACAGTCCAGTTGCCGCAGCCGGGAAATCAATTCATCTGCAGGACCAGGAGCAAGAACATTGCATGCTGCTCCAGCAGCGATAGCCCCAAGAATAGCCAGGGGAAAGTTAATGTTCGCGTCGCCGTAGACCATAACTCGCTTGCCTTGCGCTCCCAACTGATGAAGGCCGCAGCCAACTCGCTTCACGATAGCCTTGATTTGGTCGATTGTATATCCTGGGCGATCGCATTGTGCTGCTGGTTCCAGAAGAGGCTCTGATGATGGCCAGGCTCCTTCATTCTTATAAGGCGAGCCAAACAAGTAGGACAGAAGGTCTGTTTGGGGTGCATTTACACTGTACCGGGACTGGACTAAGGACATTCTAGATAGGTAGAACGAGGACTCTCAAATACCGATGTTGAATGGAAGAATAGTACGTTTCCGAACCGAAAGAAAGAAGAAAGCAGGTTATGAATATATAAGATCCTGCTACAACTGCATGCTAAATTTTATCTCTCCCCTCATGCTCTTAATTAATTTATGTCGAAGCCAATTGGCGTGCGAGAGAGAGAAACAGGTGATAATTCTGCGTGATTGTATATTTGAAATGTTTGCGGCTGACTGCTTGCTAATGTCTCTAATAAAGGCCTCCGATACGTGGTCATCACTCCAGCCAGTCGCTTGGGTTCAGCTGGAAAAGGAACGGGGGGCGTTTTTGCTTTTTATCAAGTACTAGTAAGGCCGGTGGGCCCGGCATGACAGGGGAATTGGACCACCACTGGCTAATTCTGCGGAGAGCTATCATTGTTAGTCTACGGGGTTTCGGCTGAGACTTCCCAATTTTGGTTCATTCCTGAGATTTGCCTATTCCGGATCCACTAAATCCTATTGGACTGTCAAATTCAGGTGTCCCCTATTGGTGCGTTCGCTATGGGTCCTTAGATTTGATCTCTCTCGTCACATCATAGCTGAGTCTCAATACAGGGAGATATGGAATTAGGATCTTCTCTAAGTGTCATCGTTCAATTCGTAGCATTGCATAAGAATTGAGGTAATAGATGTTCAGTCGGAACCGCATTCAAAGTAGCTTATGGTCAACTCGGGAAACGGAGCCGTTGTCAATATTTTAGACCAATTCCGCTGTTGTGTGTAAGCCTATGAATACACTTTCTTGCCCTTTCCAGCTAGCACCTCCGCAAAGAAATCACGAAAGGATGTTGGTTGGAAGTCTGGATAGAGTTCTCTAGCATTGAGATAACCCAGATAGGCGGCATAGCGAGGACTGTTATCCACCCGCACGTATTTGCTATGCTCATACTAGGCCACGAAAACGCCGATGCGCTTCATGTTATCGTGAGGACTCTCGGCGAGAGCGGCTGTGGCTTGCTCCACACTGGCTTCGATTTCTTCATTTGATACCTATACACTCGCTCTTAGTAAAAGCAAGACAGTAGAGATAAAATTGACTTACGCGAGACGGCTCCAGCTTCTCTCCAGAGACTTCTTCAGCGATACGGTAAATTTCGCTCTCCGAAAGTACATCCCCCGCCGTGTAGACATATCGGTTAATAGTTCGGTCATCGAGGATGATTCGTGCGACAAATCGCCCGATATCACGTAGGTCGGTAAGGATGTTAGGGGCTGTTCCGTCCCCATGAATAGTTTTCACTGGAACTATCTGGGCGTAATCCACTTTTCCAGACGGGAGAGTCGGAAATGAGATCTGATACCAATACCCAACATCAATCACGGTATAGGGAATACCTAAAAACTTGATGGCATTGTAGACTTCTTCTTTCTACTTGCCTGTTAGTCAACTTGGATTTCCTCTCATGAATCACGGAACTCATACCTCATCACGAAGAAGCATAGCGCCCGTTGGAGCTGCTACCGTGGTGAAAGCGCAGGGAATGATTCTTTTGACCCCTGTAATCTTCGTGGCTTGAAGTAGCTTCTTCTGCTGGAGCAAGTCATTGGGCCCAATAGCACTGATGAGAATATAGGTTCCGGCCATAGCAGACACAAGCCCGTTAAAGTCATCAAGATCTACGGGCCAAATCGTAAAGCCTTGCTCTCGGAGCTTTTGGAGCGACGGTTTATCTGCAGAAGCCGGCCGCACTAAGACCTCCACATCCTACCCAAAATGAGAAAATAACACTTATCAGCCAACGAGAAAGAATCTGCTGTATAGTCCATTCATCATACGAAATTGCCAGATTCTTGCAGCCCATTCAGGATAGAGGCCCCAGTCTCTCCAGTCGCTCCAAGGAGGAGTACTTTCTGCTTGACAGCCATTGCGCGTATTTGATGGGAAACAAGATAACTTGGTCCTGCTAAAGGGAAGTAATTTTTTAACACCGAGACCGGCGCAAATGTTCTATAGAACCCAGATGGGTAGCTGATGAAGGATTTGGGGGTTTGTCCAGACTGTGGGGATTATAAGAACCTTGGCATTTAAGTAAATCCCGACTTCATACATGCTGCGGTCCGTCCAGCTTACGGCCATTTCACGGAACTTGTGCATCCGATACATTACTAGTGACGTAACTTGGTATAATGCGGAGCCGTCAGGCAGCCTGTTACCCCATCTAACTCCTACGAAGTAGATGTTTGATAGATTCCATCTGATAACTGCATAGTACAATAAATCAGTGCTCGCAATAATTCTATCCCCGAGGAGGCATTCCTTTTTGATTCCCACTATTTCGACCATCTGTAATCTTATCTGTGACATTACACAATAACTGTATTCGGATTATATTTTATCGATACATTTGTGTTACGTGCTTCTACGTTGCTTGATCTATAACTATGTTTAGATTCAGGCTGTTAGGTGCTTTCAATGAGATCATTATTGAGATACAATATCACCAGAAGGTATTTTTCATACCGCATTACTGAATGTACTGCGGGATTGTAAAGGACAAGTGATTATGAATATCCGGTGCGTGCTTATAAAGCAATTTCTATATTAGTAACACAGTTGACGGTTAACGGAAGTTCAGTATGGTATTTTGGGTTTCCGGGAAACAGCTCGGAAGGTAGACGGACCGCAGCATATCCCGATTTGGGTTTCGGCCAATCGAGTTTTTGGGATACATATTGAATCACAGAGCTTGCTTTCGACCTTCGGGTATTTCGTCTGGTTGTCTACAGTCTCCAGTTACACTGTAGACAATTTATGCCGATTCAAAGATGGATAAAGTAGATATATATTCCCAGTCAATGGTAAATTACCATTCACCTGACATCTGAATGTTTAGATACACTGCGTTCCTATCAGAGAACTACTTATCAACCTCACAACAGCAAGGACCAGATATCACACTGTCCGAATAGTAACCGTCCTGGACAACCTCAAATCCCTTGAGCTCGCCCCAGCACTAAACGTATACTCACCCCCCTTTAACAGCCCATTGTTGCGCCTCCACATCCCAAAACGACACATCCCGTCTGCGGATCGGAAACGTCACCGTCGACTTCTCCCTGAGAGCCAGCTCCACTCGCTCAAAGCCTCGAAGCTGGCCCACAGGCTGCTTCGCACTCTCGGGATATGATAGGTACAGTTGCGGAATCTCAGCTCCAGCCCTGCCTCCGGTATTCGTGACGCTGACGGTGACGTTCGCGATAACGTCCCATAAGTCCACTGGTCCACCGACAGATTTTTTTCCTGAAGAGTAGACGGAAAGGGCTTCGATAGATGGGACATTCAGATCGGCGTGTATGAAGTTGGTGTATGATAGACCATACCCGATTTCGTACCGGGGAGTGACGTTGTAGGCGTCAAAGTAGCGGTAGTCGATATACACGCCTGCGACAATTAAGATCCACGCTAGAACTTAAAATAGAGGAATTGAAACGGAAACTAACCTTTTGTAAAGTTGCACTCCTTAGTATCACAACCTCTAACGTTATAATCCGACTCATTCTTGGCAATCGTATAAGTCAATCTCGCACTCGGATTCACCTCACCATACAACGCATCCAAGATGAAGTTTCCCGACTCCTGACCTAGAAGAGACGAATACAGCACGGCAGTGACGTTCTCATGCTCAATCCATTGATCGACCAGCCGCGGACCCATGGTATTAATCACCACAATCATGTTGTTGCAATGATTTGCTACAGTCTTGACCATCGTATCCTGGTCCGCGTTGTACAGTTCTGTGCGATCGGCGCCTTCGCCCGCTAGGGCATTGAGAAACACCAGGCACACATCGGGGTCCTGAGCGTAGTTGACATAACTGGGGTCGACTCCTGTCCCGGCACCCAGAGCGGAGGTCTCACTAGACGTGTACGTGTCATTGAGAATCCAGCGTAGCATTGTTCCGTCCCGTAGAGCCCGGAAGGTCAATGCAGTCAGTGGCGTTACTAACAACGGAAACGACGCCTGTCCGTTCAACAAAATAGAAGGCCGGCAAACATTGGTTCTGTGCAGACTATAGATGGGACAGACGAGGTTCGAAACAAGAATTGTATCGGTTTCTTCTCGGTACGAACAGTCACAACGTAGATAAAACGGAACGCAATAAAGGTACAACAAAGGTAACATACTGATATAGTAATGTCACTCGGACCTCATGCCTCTACTAGAATCGATCTGCTGTGGTTCAGTACTATATATATTTTTATTTGTTGTTGAGAATGGCAGACGAAATTGATAATGTCTCCTACAATTTTTCTAAAACAAGCGCTGATATACTCAAAAAAAAAGACATTTGTCACACAGAAAGTGTACTCTTATCCCATTGATCTGAACAAACATATGCAGCTTACCAATCACAGAGATCAGATCAAATCGGACTGTCATTGCATTCTATAAAGTACCAAAATCAACACCTACTCTATCTAAACCCGTACCGGACATTCCTATCCTCCTTATTCCTCTTTTCCTTGCATTCACATTCTCACCCCACAATTACCGCTTCTCCATCCCACACTTCGCCAAACACTCCTCCACCTTGATCGCCATATCTGATGGGATAGCGTCCCGAATTTTCTTAATATCCTCCCCGGTAATACTCTGCCCAAAGGTCCGTGCAATGACCCCATCACTGAAGGAGAACAGTTGCTCCGCCACCAAGCTCACAGCGAATTCATCCGATGTAAAGGCAGCGGTGAAGTTCGCCGACTCGCAGTCCGGGTTCACTTGCGTGTGGAATGAGCCTGCCGGGTAGATGGTCACTTGACCGGGGCGCAGGTCCGTCCGGATAACCCACTGGCTGTTGTTGCTATCAAGGACTCCAGCTTGAGGGACCATTTCGGAGAGAATATGGCCGGAATTCAGAGCAAATAGTTCAGTGGCGCGGGGGTGGAGGTGGAGAAAGCTCATGCTGCATGCTATTTGAAAATTAGTTTTGGACTGTTTGTTTGATTGCATTCAAATGTACTGATGTCTTACCCGGAAGTTGCGACATGCTAATAGCGGCGCCGACATCGACGAGTGCTGGCCAGTTCTGGCTTGTGGCTACTGGGATCTGTTCTGTGCCGGTGAAGTTGAAGACAAAGTCGGAGTCATTAGGGAGCAGTTTGTAGCGCTCGATGGCCCTTGTATGATCATTAAAGTCAGATGATTGAAAGTTCGGAATTTTGATTAGGGCAGCGGTCTTACGTATCGGCAAGGCGAAGTTGAGCCGTCAAGCTGAGGTCGGAATTTGATCGCTTAGCTACCGGGTGCGGCACTGCTCTCGCCTGGAGGACCAAAGCGAGTATGATCGTAAGATCGAAGTATAGAGAGAAAGAGAAAATCATTATGATGTCGTATTGGGTTTGAGCTTCGTGTTCAATTTCTCAGGAAAAGAGTAGTAGAGCTGATAGATGGTGAAAATATTGGATGGGGAAGTAGGAAACTCGTACAATCAAGCAGGCTGTCGCCGAGCTTTATATATTCATGGAAGGCCTGGAGCCTTTCTCTACGTTTTGTCATATTCTGCTACCACATAGAGAGTCTAGTCCTAACATTACACCTTTTGATTCCACAGAGTATCGATTCCGAATCTACACATCACAGCCACTGGTCTCCGAACCATACAAAGTTGTCGCCAAGCTCTCTGTTGGCTGGGCACGGCCACCCCGGCGTATTAGTAATACGCCGCATATTTCATCCATCAATATAACCCTCACCTCGTGTTCATGCAGGGTCTTATGCGGGGAGGCGTAGTTCCCGGGGGAGGCCATGCACCTCGTACTCTCACTGCCCAACCTTCTTGGCGAAGTCATTCCAGGGCCCGACTCATTGTCTTCACGGCTGCTCGACTACTGAATAACTCTAATTTCACGGTTAATTACATCGAGCAGAGCCTCACGCTAGACTACCCGCCATGACAAATACTACTAGACTGATGTTCTGCACGGGCAACTTCTCCATTTATGAGGCTGAGTAAACTCAATCTTGCCTTAAGGACTCTTTACTAATACGCCCCAACCGCCCTTCTGCGAAGAACCCCAACTTCTACGGTCCAACATTGTAGCTTAGCGTGCCGTCGGCAATATGGCCATTACTAAAACGCTCTCAGATCTCCAAGCGACCGGATATAGGTTGCGCAAGTCACATGAAAAGTCCCGCAATGGCTGTCTCAGATGCAAGCAGTTACGCAAAAAGGTATTACACGATGCATATGCTGTGATTCCATCCTACATACTTCAGACCTTTGGTTCTGATCGTATCACCAGTGCGACGAAGCCAGACCGAAATGCTCGCGATGCACCCGACTGTCGTATACATGTCAATATCAACACCATCCGAGTGCCAGCGGATCGGACACAGAGCCGGGCGGTTTCCCGAACTCGGAAATCGAATTCGCAGGATCCGAGTCAATAACAGGGCGTCCTCCGGGCCCCATACCTTCATCCACCGGTCAACTTCCTCTTTCGCCACAATCGAATAGCGAGGAGGATATCCTTAACTTGGACTTGCCCTCCCCGGATCCTCTCAACGCGACCGAGCTCAGTCTCTTAGCCCACTATCTCTCGCACACCAGCCAAACCATCCCGTTCGACTCCCTCGATCTCCAGGCTCTATCTGTCGGGGTACCTAATCTCGCCTTCAAATGCAAGGCAGTCATGTCATCACTGCTAAGCCTGGCGGCAGCATGCAAATGCCACGACATGGCACATGGGCACTCTCAAAAGCCACTCGATAACCAAACCCTAACAGAGATTCAAGACCTCCTTGCGTTAGCCGAGCGCCATCATGCGGCATCCCTCCGCCACATCCAAACAACTATGCAAAAAGCCCGGGGCTACGATAACGTCCTCGCCAATGCAGCGTTGATGGTCTTGTATGCCTCGGCTAGTCACTCCATTCGCGTTCATTTAGCAGCCACAGCTAAAGTACATGGGCAACGGCTCCCAACCGAGCTATTACCGCAACATTCGCAATGGATTACGTTCACACGCGCAGCACATACCGCATCTAGCGCTATACTCAATGACATTGTCAACGCGACTGCTGCTGGCAGTACGGTGGATTCGGGACCAGAGTCCCATCCGACAATGTCAAGTCCTTTATCACCGCAAGACGGTCCATCTCCGATAACGAAGCGCTTATTCCTCCCGCTCGTTGCATCTACCTGTGATCGTGCTCTCAGAAGCCTTCGTAGGAGAGCAGACCGCACAACTGCTGTGCTACTGCAAGCTCCTGCATCATGTAGCGCGATCGACCCACGACGGGTCCATGCATTACTCGAAACCATAACTGTTTTGGAGAGCTGCGCATTGGCAGCGCTATCGCCACGGGCAAGTGACAAGGGGAAGATGATGTCTGCACCGTCTCCGAATACTCAGCACACAGCGGGGTTTGAAGGTTCTCGTGCTGTCTCACCATGGGTGGCTCGATACATGATAAGTGTTACGTCTATGGAGGCGCCGCAGATCCTTAGGAGGATTATCATGTCTTTTCTCAATAAAGCTCCGACCGAATTTCTCAATATCGTGCAATCTGTATTGGACTCGCCTGCTGCAAAGACTAGAAAAGAGAATACAACACTACCACTGTCATCTGGACCCAAGGCGCTATTGATGCTCACTCCGATACATGTCCTGACTATGGATATATTTGCACATTGGCTGATTCTGGTAGTGTTACTGGATGGGGTGTGGTGGATCAGGGATATTGGACAGTGGGAGCTCAGCCAGGTCATTTCTATGATGAAGACACATAATGTCATTTCCCAGTTGGCTGACACTAACGAAATGTGGTGGCCGGAAAGTATGTACTTAGTCAAGCGAGAGCTTACGCCAGATTCCTAGTAGTGATAGGTGTTGGATTCCAGGGAATGTTTGAATATGGTATTAAGTAGAGCTATTATATATTATCTGCACCACTACTGCGAACTAAATACAAAGCGTTAACCCATATACATGGTAAATAATGAAAGTTGGGTTGTTGTCATGCCCGATGGAGGCGTGCGTCTGGCCTATATGCATATCAGATGCGACAAGGCACAACATTTATCTTCCATAAGTGAACGTTTTATAGACATGGTAAGATACATTTGATATTAAGATCAATTGAAGGTATGATAAGAAGGTGTATCTTATCTGGAAATGGTACACTGCAAACAATCCTTATATCGTCGTCGCTGAACGGTCAGGTCAAGACAAATCTATCCTAATGACTAGGACCACTCCACAAATCGGACCCTAGTCAGCCATGCACCATCTGGTCCATTAGGCTTCGAGAGCAGAACAACCTGGCGAGTACTTCGAAGATCCTCTGGATGCGTACACGAAGGAACTGCTTCATAGATACGATCCCTATCCTCCGGGATCCTTTCTTGTACGTCCAGCGATGACAGATTCGCTTCTTCCAGATCGATCACCAGTTGGGCAATTTTCACTATGATACGCTGATCCCATAGGCCCTCTTGTTTGGTACACCGACTCATCTGTCGGATAGCCTCGCGACGGATAATCGGGTCACGGCACCTAACTGCTGTATAGTACAGTCCTGTGACGATACGTATTTCGAATGTGAAAATATCCGGTGCGCAAATCGTGGACTTGCGCTCAATGACATCGTCAATATCAATAAGTTGGCCGGCACAGTGAACAAGCTCCGCGAAGGCAGAGTTATAGTTATCGAAGATGGTTTCCTGTCTGGCCAGACATGTTTCCGTCCATATCCATGAGACGAGATATAATGTACGCAAGAGCATCAGTTCTCGCCGATTGACCTTCCGGGAGTTTTCTGCATCTTTTGTATAGCTTTCCAAGGCCCTTTCCCATGTTTTGTAGTCCTTCCTGAGCTCTTCCTGTTGGGGCTTTAAGTGTGTGCGATCTGTGCGTTCAAATCCTGCAGAACGGACGAACATGAGTGTCTTGTTCATGAGCTTATAGAGTGCGTGTTGAGCCCAATAAGGGTCCGACCAAACGGGCCTTCCATCTGAGCATTTCACCTGGGGATAAGTGGGCTTCATATCCAAGGCAACCATTGGCCGTCCGTTCATTGCAAGCTGGATATTCAGTCGAAGACTTAGTTTCCACAACTCTAGATAAGTCGCGCCTAGTTTACTCCCCAGAGGTTGCAGTTTCCCTATGACGCTCTGAACTATCTTCAGGCCAGCTTCAAGGTGGTCGAGGGCTTGCTTGTGATTACCATTCAACATCTCCAAGCATACAAAAAGGAAACATGTGATGACCAGGAGATCGATTCTAGGGGTTTGCGAAACAAGATACGTCCTCAAATGTCGAATGGCCTCATTATAATGAAATATAATGAAGCGGTCATTCGCGGCTCGACGCTCCGGAGTGGATGATGGATTCCGCTGTAGCACCAGCGCCCGCTCATGGGCCGCGCTTACTGCCGCCGTGGCATGCCTGACGACCGGCTCGCATTCGCTCAGTTGGGGAAGATGGCGCATCCAGAGATCAGACTCAAATACCCCGGATAGCGCGCGGGCCGTCTGTGAGCAGAAGAAGTACAAATAGTGCCGCTCCTTTTGCGTTCCTGGTCGAAGGACCATACGATGGTCGACGGTCATCATTGGCTTACTGGGGACGACAGGCTGGTGTTTGTTCCCCGGGCGTGATTCATTATATCCATCGCACTTTCTCCCTGTACGCTTGCACTGGTAGCATTCTGGCTTTTGTTCATCGCATTTGACATGTCGAATTCTGGATGATGAGCTGGTTAGTCGGCCGATCTTCTTTAGGCGCCCAAGGCTCCGGCTTGTACCTGCAAGTGAGACACCCTGTCCTTGATCTTGGTCCGGATGCTCTTCTTCGCTTGGCCATCATAGAATACGAGGTTTCCACAGGAGTATCTCTTGCCAAGCCAGAGGTAAATCGGAGGACAATGAAAGCTTATCAGGTAGCAGGGATCCAAGCAACCCATGGCTCACAGCCTCGCCAGTCGTTTATCAGCCTGGTCATCGTCATTACCCCGCCTGCCGTTCTGGGCTAAGCTGATTACTGCCAGCAGAATGACACACCGCCTGATCTCACAGTTCTGCCTGGGGCCGTTATCATGTCTCGCGAAGCTAGATGAAATAGCAGTACAACAAGAGGTAGGAAATCTGACCACGGTTTAAAATTGATTAATAAATAGCGTCCAATCTCGTGGATAAGCTGGCCAATACATTTGGAAGACCCGCAACAACAGCTTCTTCCGTCAAGGAAGTTCAAAGGTTCTCGAATGGAGACCGAGATATATGCGTCTGGCTGACAGGAGCTTGAGTCGCTTGGAAATGGAAGGTGTAATTTCGTATCCTATGTGTAACTTGCACAATAATAGACTACTGATCGACTATAGTACTTATGGTCACTTGGGCAGTTGTCTAGCAAGCTTTGAGAGATGAACAGCCATTTCGGATTCTTGATTACGTTATTTTACGTAATCACTGAGGAGGAAGACTGCACCTGTTGGGAGAGACACCAACACATTCTAATATCAGGTGTACACTTAGTATAATTTTGGGTGTATGTGGGCTTTAATAGGGTACTCTTTAACTCACAGGGTATCATGGTCTCATTGTTGTATCGCGATAGACCTGTCTAAGCATATTTCGAAAAAAACGACGGCGGCTGACCTGGAGTTAGATTTGTCATCCACTCAATCTACCTGACTCAGCAAGCCTTTGGACGATCCCAACCGGCCATTTACCAAGACAACCCAACAGGATATATCCAAGGACAGGTATCACATCGCTCAACTGAGGCCATGGCCGTGAGAAAAACGCGTACGGGACGTCTTGCACGTGCTGCAGAAGATGAAAGACATTCCGTTCGCTCATCCCTAGTGAAGTCCTCAAGGACCAATCCGACAAGGACTGGCCGTCAGGGGGTAACACAGCAAAGTCTCAACCAGCCTGACGAACCGCTCTTGCCAAGCTTGATGTCATGGTCCGACACCCTTGCAGCGGTTGAAGAGCAATCCCTTGAAACCCAGGTACAAAAATACAAAGAATGGAAACGTGAGTGCATTCCTTTTCGTCTATTGTCTCCTGGTGTCCCCGCTTGTGCTCACTTACGTCCCACAGGAAATGGATCGGCACACGAAGATTACTGCCGCGTTTGTCAAGCGCACGGGGGAAGACTTGAGCCTTGTTCAACCTGCCGGCTCGCGTTCCATGCCGATTGTATTCCAGCAGGTTGGCTGCGTGATTCCCAGAATTCACTTTTTTGTCCAATCTGCGTCCGTCGCGGTTGGCATACCACTCCTCCTACATTGTCACCACCGGCTTCACCACCGCCGGAAGAACGGAATGATCCAACATCTGCTGCAGCTCCGACTAGGTCTGCTCCTCACCCCGACACGAATTCCTCATCCAATACACATCCTCATAGTAGCGCCTCAGACGGGCTCTTGGGCGTCTGTTCAATACAACAAGCTCCAACGGGTAATAGACATGATGTACCAGCGAGTGGCCCTACTGCTCCCAAACGACTGTATGAGCTCCTTGGCAATGATGATGAAGCTACGGAAGATAATGTGACATCTCAACGACCGCGACGTCAGCGCAAGTCTCGTTATACGAACCTGCCAACGGAAGTAGATACAGCCCTGTCGGTTCTATACCGAGAGCTCGAGTCGAACGAATCCCTTAGGAGAGAAGTAGAGGAACTCCGAAGCGAGAATACCAAAAGTAATCAAACTATCAGAATCCGCGATCTTAGTATCATCGCCTTACGCAGAGAACTGGACTATCGGCGGTCTTCAGATCAGGAGATGGAAACACTGCGAGCAACGGCGACTCAACTCGGGAATGCAAAGAAGGAAATTCAGGAGCTACGGGCAAGGAACGAAGACCTGAGTGCGGAACTACACGCTTTGAGAGATGAAACAGCGGAAGCTCAGGCTCTCGTGCGAGATTGGAAGGCCAAGCTTTCACAACTCATTGGAAACTGAAACTCTCTCCTTATAACAAAGTGCTAGCGCTTCATTTAATAACACCACTACTGTTGATATTTGTTGTTTCGTTTCTCATCTATCTCCATGTATAACCACATTCATATTGCCACTCTTTCAGATAAAGTCGAGATCTGCAGATAAACTTGCCCCGTTGATCCGACATGACGAAAGAAAGAATCCCACATTCTCAACTAACCCCCAACCAGAGCCAAGAATGCATCGCATCCACTTCCGACACTCACCCAACTGCCCACCCACATAAATCTTCACGCCTTCACATCCAACCCCCACCCAACCTTAGCCACCCGCGCCGCCGCAACCGCACACGCACCCAGCAGAATGCTGACACCCGCGAAAATCTGAGCCGCCATATACCTACCTCCATCAGTAGCGATCAACGCCCCTTGAATAGCTGGCCCAGTCAGCGTTGCAAATCCCACAATACTCATGATCATTCCCAGCCTTGTACCAGTGCGATTGAGATCCGGCGTCATGGTCGTTGCCGTGGCGGGAATGAGTGATTGCGCGGCCCCGCCCACAATTCCATACACAACAGCAAATGCATACAGCCCTGCAACAGTACTAACAGCTATCCAGGAGAATATCAACACTGCACATGAAATACTGATGGGGATCAAGAGGTTCAATCGCCCTGTCCATCGGTCACCAATAATACCCGGCGCGATACGTCCAACGATACCAACTCCATTCAACACGAGGATCAGGTTCTGTGTATCCGCGACACCAAGACGGTCTCGGGCAAAGGTGCCAAGGTAGAACCACGCGAAATACAAGCCCCAGAAGTTGAAAAAGTAGGCTAGCGTGAAGAAGATGAAAGGTGGTTCAGCGAATGCGCCAATCTCGATGAGGGGTCCGGTTGTCCGAGGGGGAAGACGGGGTTTGAAGAAAACAAGACCGAAGACCTGGGTAATTAGCATGAGAAGCCCCGCTGCACGGATTGTCCATCCAAATCCTATCTGGTGGTTATACAGCAATTGGTTAATGAGGACAGGGTATATCAGACCCCCTGTTGCAGCGCCAGAAGCTGCCAAGCCCACTGCAAATGCTCGATTCTTCATGAAGTAGGCGGACATGACTGAAAGTCCGGGGTTGAACGTAAGTCCATTGCCGAGACCCATGCATACCGCCTGAGCGAGGAATATCTGCCAGTAGGTTTTGCACACAGAGAGCGTGAAGAGCCCCACGAGCTGAAGGAGGACCCCGAGTGGGTACATGATTCTGAAGTAGCCGGCGTCTGTTGCGCGTCCGGTAAGGGCGCTCATGAAGAAGAGGAGAGATACCTGGACGCTGCCGATCCAGGCGATGGTGGATGCTGACTGCGGTAAGGTTTGGGTATATAATTGTTCGAAAACGGAGAAGCTGGTGGTGATTCCCCAAGAGTTGAAGAATACGAAGTGCATGCACACGACTTGGGTCCAGGCTTGGAGTCCTCCATCGGGTGGTGGTGGGGGTACGTGTTCTGAGCCATTGCTGGGTTTTCGACAAGATAGGAAGCTGCGTAGCTTTTCTGTCGTAGTTGTATGCATTGTAGACTTGGGAAAGCAGTTTGGCGGGTGGAGATGTGTAAGCAGAAGGTTAAAGGGTCTCAGAAGAGGAGGGCTCAGGTAGGGGGTTATGTGAAGTGGACAGGCTTTGTCTTCAGCCTAAATGTTCAGCCCAGGGCCAGGGCCATAGCTGTAGGGTGATGTAGGACGATTACCAATCACCCACAGACGACGCGAATGCCTCGGTTTCCTACGGTACTACTACTATGTAAAATTTGTCACGTATGGTTGCCGATACACTTGCCGTTGTCGTTACGGGAGCCAGATAAGAGCTTCGACTTCAGTGTCGATCTGGCTGGAATGTGAGGGCCTACGCACTTTATCTTTGTTCTTAACTGACCCCTTGGTTGGAATAATCCCATGATTATAATCTACTTAGACACGTAAAATGGTCTGTGACCAGGCACTGCTGACCATTTCCTTTCCGAAGACAAGCTGTCCCGAACCATTTCAAGCAGGCCACTAGAATATGTGTGCTGCTTAGGCAATACTACAGCTCAATTGCAAGTCCGTCATGCTATAAGACCTGCTTGTACAGAGAATATACCAGTTCTACCCAAAACCAAAATTCACGAAGAGTCGATTCTTAACGTCTGTGGGACTATCGGGAACAATTCTGACTTTGATACTCTCAACGACAGCCGACAGCTAGTGTGTAATATAACAGCGCGGTAGCCCGAGGTGAACTTCGGCGCGCCGTTCTATAGAGATAGTCCAATACAAAAGGCTATACATTTCCCTCATCAGGCCCATCAAATCATGCATTATATGAGAGCTGCTCTCCTCACCTCTCGAAAAAGCAGGCTGCAGCCTGACTTGCCATCACCCGAAAGGCTAGAAGCAGTACAGGACTATGTAATACCTCATATCGAACTTGATTGACGATCATCCTGCGCGGTCGAAGTCATGTGACCAACAGAACTCCTGCTGACAAATCTAAGGCACGCTCCAATCCATTCCAGCGCAGTTAGCACCTTTTTTCCGGCTTTAACGGGAAGAGGCTGTCTCATATGACACGTATTTACAATCATTCTTGCAGAGTATGATATTCAATCAATGCAAAAGCCAATCTTCTAGTCAAGTAAGTGAAGGCAGTCATTTTGTAGAAAGCGCCTGAATTCTACGGGTTAGTCTCCCCAGTCGACACCTAGTTGCTTACCAATCACCCGCAAAAGCAAGGGAATATAACGAAAAACAAATATTACAGGTAGTCTAGTAAGAGGTACCAAGCTCAGTTGCAATCAAGCCGATACAATACTTCGAATTGTACAGTGTTTGTAATATTCTGCACTCCAAATCTGCTGGTAACTCCTCAACATGGTATGTGACGCGCAACGGTATCCTAGTCATCTTCCAAGAACCCGTTCCCTTCAGCTATAGCCTAATTACTCAGACAATCGACCCGCTTCCTTCATCGCCGCCCTAAATTCATCTTTCATCTTCTGAGCAAAACCATCATTCGTCAAAACATCCAGAGTAATGAGCGCGTTGGCCTTTCCAGCCCGAAGCGCCTCTGTATGCGCAATATCACCCTTCGCAGACTCGAGGAAACCAGTGGAGTGTGGAAGATCAGGTGCTCTAATGTCGAAGAAGGCCTGGATACCGGGGCAGATGTACGAGCAGCTTCCGAAGTCGCTATATAGTAGTTAGCTTCCGCCGAACTTGTCGAAAGAAGAAAAGGGAAACTCACGAGCTTCCTGCCGAGTCATGCACTGTTCTGGCTTCTTTCAAAGGCACCATCTGCTCCGGTTGTAAGCCTAGATGCTGCAGCATATATTGCCTGTATTGCTCTGCGAGAGTATCGTTTGTCACCACGTCCTCGTAGAGTGCAAACCTGCCACAGTTAGCGCCACGATCACTATTATCACACCAAAGTAATCAGAACAACCAATGTGAAAAGAAAGAACACTCACCACTCCATCTCAACCCTACATCCCGTCGCCCCCGCCGCGCCATGAAACACCCCCTCAACCCTCTCCCTCAACGCCTCGACCTCCTTAACCGTCTTAGCCCGAACACTAAACACCCCCTCCGCATAATCTGGGATCAAATTCGCCACCTTTCCCGCCTCCAGGATACACCCCTGAATACTCTCGCTTTTCTGAATATGCTGTCTCAACAACGCAATCCCATTATACGCCTGCACAATCGCATCGCACGCATTTATTCCTGTCCACGGGCCCCCCGCCGCATGCGCAGTCTTGCCATATAACTTGGCGCGCAGTTTCCATGACGCCTTAGTACAGCATACCGGGGTGCTGAAATCTGCCATACCGTGCGTCATCACGCAGGAGTCGAAGCCCTTCCACGCGCCGTTTTGTGCCATCAACCATTTCCCGCCTTGGGATTCTTCCGCCGGGGTACCCATTACGACGACGGTTCCGGGGAGGTTGTGCGTTTTGATCATGTGTTCGATGGCGACGGCGGAGGCAACGGCCGAGGTTGCAATTAGGTTGTGGCCGCAGGCGTGGCCGATGTTGGGGAGGGCGTCTATTGGGGTGGGGTAGGTGGTTAGTCGGTCGTAGTTGAGAGTAGATCATGATAAAGAGTAACGAATTGAGAACATACCATATTCTGCGTTGAAGCAGACCGTTCGACCGCCCTCTTTGACGGAGAATCGTGCTTCAAAAGCGGTTTCGATCCCGTAGACACCGCGCTGAACGGTCCAGCCGCGGTTTTCGAGCCAGTCAGAGAGTAACTTGCTTGCTTTGACTTCTTGAAAAGCGATCTCGGGGTTATTGAATATCTAGTCGTTTTGAAACCGTCAACATTGTTCGGAGTGAGTCGTAAAGTGGAGTAGTGACCTCGAGATTCAGCTTGCGTAGCTCCTCGCTGGCATCGTCGATGACCTTGCCTATTTCGTTGATCACCTCAATTGATTGGAGAGGGTAGTTTGGTGTCTGTTGAGCCATTGCTGTTAAGATCTGCACATATTTTTCGTCCGAATCGCTTGCAGTAGAATAGGTCGTCTGAAGGCTGTTGGTTGACTCTTACAGCTGCATCATCGCGAGCGGGGAATTGCGGGGAAGCCAGCGGATAGCCAAGGCGATAAGACCGATAAAGTCTGATAACCGCGTGGCTTATGTGACGGATGGCCAGATAACAAAGGCTTGCGCGGGCCGAATGCCGATAGTTCCGCTATCATCAGCAGATATTTATCAACATGACAGCTGGCCACATTAGTTGATTATTCGAATATTTCTGATATCAGTAGACGCTTGTCCGAAACACAGTCATACATCATGGCTAATCTTTAACATTCTTGTGTGTTTATCTATAAAGTAAGTGATGGGAAAGGATGATGCAGCTACCATGTCTTATGGAACGTGAACCATTTTCCTTCTGAACCCCGTCTCTGCTCTCCAGCTGTTCTCAACAGTATAGCAACTTTCCGATCAGAGACATCTTTGCATTGTATCTCTGTCACCCGATGATTAGCACACACCCATGGTCCCTCACTGCACGACCCCAATGGGGAAGACTGACATGCTGTCCTTTCGAGTCCAGTAAGCGTCTCCCCGAGGTTGAGAGCTAACATGGTGCCGCACATGCCTTCGCGACGTGGGTAGAGTCTCATGAGTCCCAGCGCCCGTTCTCGTATTGTCGGTTCACGGCAACGAACCCCGATCAGGAACAGGGTCTCTGTCACTGTACTCTCTACACTGAAGTGCCGTTTTGTTGGTTTCGAACCTGTATCGGACTTTTCTGCTGAGGGGTTGTTCAAGCCTTCGAGAATTCTGCTTGCTAGATCGAGTATCTGCGCGTAGTCCTCGATAAACTCGTCGTGGGCGAGCTCGCCCTTCGATGGGTCTAATGACAGCATCACTTTGGCGTAAGAACGGCGTAAGTAGAGAACGTTTGCGGCTGTGGTACCCCTTTCATGGGGTGAGCCAGCAAGATATGTTTCTAATTGAGAATCCCATTGACGAAACTCATGAAGACAATCTTCCTTCTTCGCAAGCGCTTCAGGTGCAGATATATCAATGCCGCTTGTTAAAAGCTTCAATGCGTTGTTGATGACCTTGACCTCCAGGGAGACGTGTGCTTTATCGAGGGACGTGAAACACCCTTCAAAGGCAGGTAATTTGAATTTGATTGTCCAAGGCACTGGCAATCCTTGAACTAGAAAGATCTGGCGGACCTGACTGTCGAGTTGGGCTAGAAGAAGTATCACGGAAGCTATAGCCTCAGATGCATGGGAATGGGTCTGGAAGTCTCTATTCCACTGCTGACATAGAACCATAGCACTGGAAACATGTGCCATAGCCTGGGAATGAAATCCCTGCAAGCTTAGTAGGCAGATAAATATCACACACGTTGCTAAAATGACCATCTTATCGTGTATTGTCAAACGCGGCTTCGACATCAACTCCCGTAAGGACTGTATGGATTTGGTATGTTCCTGTATACCAAATCGCACCCTGGCCGTACTACAAGCCCTTGTAATTGCAAGTGGCGCCACATCCTCCAGGAAGTCTCTATGCAAGGAAGCCAGCGCGGTGATAGCATGCCATAGAGCCGGATAGGAGTAAGAAACCTGCAGCAAGGTGTATGACCAAAATCCTGAGTTGAAAAAACCTGTCAAGGTGGGAGCAGTAACTACTTGAAAGTAGTGGAAATGTTCATGGTCTATTGGCTTGTCGCCAATAAAACCCCACGCCGATGGTACCTGCAGCATGCCATGTGGCTGGGCTGACTCGGCCTTGCGGCGGGTGATCTGCTTGGCGCGCGGGTCTTGGTATCCATCGCATTTCCGACCAGTAGATGTGCATCTCTGACAACTATATCACGAACCTGTCAATGGATACGGTTCAGGGATTTGAGTCGATCTTACGCACCTCGGCTTGGTTTCGTCGCATTTTACATGTCGGATTCTGTCGAGTCAGTAATTTTACACACCCGTATATGACAGAAGCCCGTTATACCTGCAGGTTATGCACCCTGTTCTAGTCCTGGTGACCCATCGCTTCTTTCGTTGTTTACCAGATTGGTTGAGCCGTGAAGCCAGCTCCTGAGGAGATGCTGATGACATTGGGGGCGACGAGAAGAATTTGGGGAGTGGAATTGAGCACAGATTATACGCTTTTAGACGAGGCAGCCTGTGGGATGAGGAGTCAAAATGTCAACGGCACAACTCTAGTATTAGCTGACGTGCAGCTGTTTGCCGAAAGGATGCAGGCGCCGTGGGGGCTAAACCGTCGCATCACGTGGGCGCTATCTTCGTTAATCAGCTTACGCTTCACTAATCAAGTAACTACTTCTTAACTAACTTTGCTGGTTAATATTCAGGGTAGTGCATATAATATCTGGCTTGTCTGTATTTAGTCAAGTATATTGATAATGAACCTTCATCCATCTTATGATATGATTCACTACTTACAAAGTCCCCACATTGTCCGAAAATAGAAGGAATTCTCCAGAGGACATTCTGTAACACAGGGTCTCTACCGCAACGTATTCCGCACAGATCCTATGATCACATAATAGTTTAATTCTGAATTGAGATTGTTAATTGGGCCACCCGCGAGGAGGTAGGAACAGCCCTGTAGCTCTATTGAGTCATGTCCGAGCCATGCCGCGCGGCAAGTGGAATCAGCATCCGCGGTGGGATCTACCCTCCGAACCGAAATTGTGCCGCCAATCTCGTAGTCCCACCCGAGCTGCTCGGCGTTGAGATGGCTACGAGGACTATGGTAGTATTCGCCCCATAGAAAGTGGGCCGATTGTCAGTGGAAGGCGCTGCCGCCACACCGGCCAGGCGTCCTCCACACCGGCCTTCGCTTATGCTATATTCTCTGTCTATTTAACAGGATAGGATTATATTTACACAAGATAAGACTTGATTTATAGAAGAGGCATAATTTTATTATTTATTTTCTTCAGAGCGTTTATTCTTATGATATTAATTTAGTATCTTAACTAAAAAATTATCTAATAAAGAAGATGGTGAGAAAATTAAAGAAAACTATATTCAAAAGAAAAATAGATCTTGTCTTCCTAAATAAGAGGACGATATGGCATGAGTGAAGACTAGTATAAAGAAAGCCTGTCTAGTATAGCAGTAGTATCTGTCTGCACAATATGTTCTTGAAGGATGAAGTGTACATACTAGAAGCTTTGGTAGAAAGCTTCATAGAAGACGCGGCTTACAGTGGGTTACGGCAAAACTAACACTGCCATGTTTGCCACAATGGCAAAACAAGAAGGAAAGAAAGATAAAATAAAATAAAATAGAATAGAATAAAATAGAATAAAATAGAATAAAAGGATATATTCTGCGTTACTTGGAGGTGGTAGGGAAACCACTATGTTGTTGGGGGATGTCTACTATAACGGACTTGATTCGAGTGGGCTACAATCTGGCTTAAGAAGAATTTCGATCGGAAAGGAGGCACCCGTGCATTTCATAGTAGCATCGATGGCATTCATCTCCAAATGATTACAAAGATTGGTTCAACTGACAGGATAAGCGATCGACAAGAAAGATACATAAACACAGGAGACAAAGAAATGGATACAAGAAATTATTCAAGGTGACATGTTCTACACAAAGTGATTCTTGATGACCAACCCAAGCACTAAAAACGGCCCTAGTAAGGAGTCTGGGCGGCAAAGTAATCCAGGATCAACTGGACACGCTCAGTCGCAGCAGTATCCATGGTCTCGTACACAGCACCGACCGAAAAAGTCTCGTTCTTAGACGGAGAGTTGGCATTCCACTTGGCAGGGAGGGTTCCATTGTTGTAGGAACCGCCGGTGTTGGGGTTACCAGTCTTCATGAAGTTGGCCCAGTAGCTGCTCATGACATTGGCCACGTAGTAGTCCTCCTCGGAGTAGTCCTCACCCTGGGCCCACAGGTTGTTCAAGACGTAGACAATCTCAGAGGCATGGGCAGCGCTACCGTAGTTCCAGTAGTAGGTGTAGGTGTCAACCTGGTCGGCAGAGTTGGAGAAGCCGTTCATGTACTGCCAGCTACTGACGCGGAACATGTCACGGACGATCTGGTCCTCCTGTTCGCCAGCCTTAGTATCGTTATCGGCGGGGTAGAGAGCCCAGAAACGGGGTGCGAAGTCACCGTAGCTGGAGTTTAGACTAGACTTGTATGCCGCGACGGTGGTGCTAACAGTGGCGGAGGCTCCATCCTCGTTGGCGTTGTTTCCAGTAATGTAGGGGACCTTGTTGCCGGCACCCTTCTCGAGAGTGTTGATGTACTTGGATGGGATGGCGTAGTATTCGAGAACAGGCTTCACCTCCAGACTGTAGGTGCTGGTCGAGTCGAGCAGGATGGTAGTGTCAACGGCGCGGGCTTCGGCAATGGAGCTGACGTTAAGGGAGGAAATTATCTCCTCACCGATGGTCTCGGCATCGTCCAAGGTAGTGTAGGCGCACTCGAAGACACCAGTGTTTGGGTCATTGGGAGAGCGAACACCGGACTCAGAGATAGCGTTGACGATACCCAGATCAGCAGTCAACTCGCTGTTCACAATGTGATAGGTGGCCGCAGCGCCGAACGACTGGCCGATTACGGAAATATGATCCGGGTCACCGCCGAAGGCCGCAATGTTCTCGTGGACCCATTTGACCGCTGCATACTGGTCAAGGACACCCCAGTTGCCTGAGGCGTTGCGGCCGTTGGTCTCAGTCAGTTCTGGGTGCGCCATGAAGCCAAACACACCGTTGCGGTAGTTGTAGGAGACGAAGATGATCCCCTTGTCAGCCACACCTGCACCGTTGTAGGTGGTTTGCGGGGGTGCCGTTCCGGCACCATAACTCCAAATGACCACAGGAAGCTTCTCGTCAGGCGAGGTAGCAGGGGTCCAAATGTTGAGGTTGAGGCAATCTTCACTCTGGGCATAATCCGCCAGGATAGAGAGTGTGATAGGGCAGATGGCACCGAATTCAGTTGCATTGAAAGTGCCGTTCCACGGCTCGGCAGGCTGGGGATCACGCCAACGGTTTGCGCCCGAAGTATCAGCACCGAAAGGAATACCTCCAAAGAAAGAGATGTTCTCCCAGTTGGAAATGTACTCGGACACGCTGGAGTTGACAGCAGCCTTTCCCTGCACGTAGCCGTAACCGGGGATGTTGACGGGCTTCTTGTACAAGGGCTCGGCCGCGACAGCAACGCCATTCGCCAATGCGGGCGCAAGCACTAAAGTTGCAAGCTTGGGAAGCATGTTGAAAATGAATGTGGGAAGTAGAAAAGGAATGTTCTGATGATGGATGGATATGGCTGAAGCAGCGGGATTCGCTTGCTATTTATTTATCTCCAAAGTCGAACCTGGAAGCATTTATTCTTCAAGTTCTGTCTAAGGAGGCGTCACCTGTATTAAGCCAGGTTTCAAATTTAGCAAGCCTACGACATCAATTGCGTGAACTTTGCGCGCGATAGATGGCTCGTTGTTTAAAAAAAAAACCAAGTTAGATGGGTGGAAACTCCTCCTGCATGCCCTGGCTTGTATCCGTGGCCAGCAGCATCAGGGCTTCTGAGGAAACTCAAGTCTGAGGTTACGTACTCTTGCTCCACAAGCAGTCAACAGGTACCACGCCCAACATGAACTTAGTAGTGAGTTAAAATTGGACCCTCATTCCTGTAGGGGCTAAAAGTCGGACATCGGAGGTTATTTTAAGGTCCGAGATACGGGTCCGCTTAACTCTAAAACGTCTCGGGCCTGCTAGGACCGTCGCTGTCCGACATCACTAATATCGACTTCACACAACACATTCAGCCCTTCTTTAAGCAGATTATGCTCTATACGGGACATCTATTCCCTTCTAAATTCTAGACATACTACGTGATAGTGTTACATGTATCATGGGACGCAATAGAGAGCTGCTTCTTATAAAGTATATTTGAGTTCCCGACACACCAGTTTGTTCCATTCCAAAGATCCACGTAGGTTCGACTTCGGATACAACTACTGTTTAGAGATACCAGCCCGGGGCGACTTAGTGATACATAGACTGCAGGAGTTGGAACCCGCTTCAAACACTTTGAAGCGGGGTTTGAAGATCCTCATGAACCAAGGTTACTTGGACACATGTGTGGCGGCCTGAGGCATATGCCTTGACACAGAGCGACGCTTGGGTACATACCGCTATTGGGGGGGCTCAATGTAAGACGGCAAGCTAGATTTCTGTCACCGATGTCCTATTCCATCGACAACAAGCAGATGGCATCTTTCACTGGAAGGTAACCAGCAAGCCCCATCTAGGGTACTGAATTCTTCAATCTAAGGCGGAATAAGACTAAAGAATACAATGAAGCAGCCAGGCAAGTACAATGAGACATTCTCTTATAACATGTGAGGCCACCAGGGGGAGAGGTCGTGCTCGTGGATGGCCGGAATATACCTTACCCGCATCAAGGCCATCCGCTTCCTTCATCTCGGAGCACTAATTTATCTGGCATGCCTTTGATATGACTAGGTCAGCTCCTGGGCCTTACGCTCTCCCTTACTGGCTTACTGGTCTTAGCACATCTTGCAAGTAGTGCCTAGAGACAGCTCAGCGCTCCTCGTATCATTGCTAGAGGTTCGCAGCTTGAAAATTGCCATTATTATAGCCATCGCGACTCTATTGCAACTATTTGCTTCGAATTAGCAACAGTCAGGTACGCTTTATATCAGTCAAGTAGTGGCGTCCCACGTCAAGCATTCTAAGCTTTTTGCTAGTCATGCAACTATGGCTTATAAACTATAGTGGATACTGTTAGGCTGCGGTTACGACAACAATATCCCGGCCTTCGATACATATAGTCACCTTACTCCTCCCGGGTCATTCTTACGCAACTTACAGGCAAAATCTTGGGGCGTCTATGGGCTACGTAGAATTATTGTATATCCGATGCGAGAATTAGCAATCTTTTGCTTTTCTCCAATTGGTAGTATGCCGAACGATCTGAATGCCATCTCTGACGATAGTTTTTTTTCAGGTCATTTCCGCATCATGGTACCATATCCCGTTATTCGCATGTCCAGCTGCAGAATATCCGCGCAGACTTTCTCTCCACAATATAAAATAGTGATTCTCCAATTTCTAACTGTCTCCCAACTGCGTTCTCTCTAAATTTTACTATGTCACCATCTGTCGCGAATGACCGGCGATGGTGTCCCAATATGATCAGAAGCCCAAAGCGAAGCAAGATAGGGCTAATGGCTCAATCTTGGCACTACATATGAACTTCATCAGGTCAATCATTACATGATGACATTAGATAACAGCCGATAAAGTGGTTCCTCTCTCTGTCTCTTGCATTCGGAATGATCTCGCGTTTTCCTTTCAATTAACGCTTGAGGGTTGCCCATTGTCAGAGCCCCCTCAATGATTCATTGGGTATGGTCTTCTTGTGGGTCATAAATCGAATGTAATTGGTAAACCAATGGAAAGGTGCCTCAAAATGGTGGATCAGAGGTCCCCATGAGTATTAGACTTGTTCTAATTGACCTTTGCATGCCGCTTAATCTGGTCCCATAAAATTGGTGGGAAGAAAACAAAATGTGTGGTTCGGAACTACACCGATGGTATTATGTATTACAGTTGATTGTTCGATAACCGATGAGTCAGTTATTCGCAACCCGTTCGTGAAAGAATTACCGCAATTGCGAATTGATTTATGTGTCGGTAGAACCTTCCCAGGAAAACTTTCGGCGCTCCTTTTCCCTCAGCTCCGCGAGTAGCTACAGAAATCTCGGGGGTCATAGCCGAGGGAAAGCTTGAGGATCGGCCGAGAGCCGAACAATAATACGACCAATTTCCCCAACACGTGGGGACCGGCTGTCTAAGCTTAAACCGTGACAAATTCATTGTTTATTCACAGGCATTATGTAGCCTAAATCGGCTATAAGCATTTCGTCTACGATCTGCATCTTCTCCAATTTGGGGACCAAACTTTTACAATTGTACCTGCCGCATATGGGCCCTGAATGATACGACTTTGTAGCAGAATTACTATTTTGAAGATGATTCTTTTGCCTCTGTAGTTAAGTTCTTGCATCTCCACACCGAGAATGGATTCCTTGCTCATAGTAAGTCTATTATAGCGCCACGGGTAAGGTGGAGAGTGGCAAGGATGACGCCGCACTTCTCGAACCCCGCCGTTGCATCGTTTCCATTGCTGTTCTATCCACATCCTAGTATCCTTTGGTAGTTCTACACATTCTAGGAGTTGACAATTCATCTTCTTCACACATCGATAGCAATCAGGTATACAGGATCGTTCACCATACTGATTGGATCAATATGGCAGCTTCACAATCAGTACTCGAATTGCCACCCTCTACAGAGACCGTCTCGGTTTCTCTCATTGACACGTGTGGTCTCTATTTGCCTTTTAAGATACTTCAACATCACTAATCAGGTACACAGTGGTGCTCGTCTGGATCTCCCTGCAGAGCAGTTCATGACTCCCAAAATTCCAGGCTACAACAGGCTGGCGGTGCCATCATATTCGTTTCTGATCACTCACCCCTCCGGCAAGAGACTATTGTTCGACCTTTCTCTTCGAAAAGACTTTCAGAACCTCGCTCCGCCATTTAGAGACATTTGCACGAACTCAGAAAGTGGATGGGAAGTCTACTCTCCCCGCAGCGTCTCTGACCTTCTCGTCGAAAATAGCATCCCATTGGAGGAAATAAATGCTATAATTTGGTCTCATTACCATTTTGACCATATTGGTGATCCTTCATTATTCCCTAGTACTACAGACTTGGTCGTGGGGCCGACCTTCGTCAGCAGATTTGCACCAGGGTACCCAGAAAAGCCAGATGCTCCAGTCAGATCATCCGACTGGAGAGGACGGTCTCTGCGGGAGATGGACTTTGACCAACACCCGGGGAAGGTTACGATTGGGAAGTTCAAAGCAATCGACTGGTTTGGCGATGGGAGCTTCTATCTGCTGCATACACCAGGCCACACTCCAGAACATATGTGCGGCCTCGCGAGAGTACAACCACATTCGTTTATTTTGATGGGAGCGGTAGGTCTTCCTTATTTATGTTCTATCTATGCTATCTTCTGTGTAGTGAAACAGCTAAACTCACTGAACACACCACCAGGACTGTGCTCACCATCCTGGTGAGTTCCGACCCTCCAAGCAGAGTCCTATCCCGGAGATTATTCAACCCTCCCCCTTGCCGTCTCATCCGCAGTACGGGACAGTCTGTCCTGGTCATATATTCGCCCAGCTGGGGTCCAAGCCAGGAAGTGCCGACACCCCTTTCTTCATACCTGCACCAGACTATACTCATGACTTTGATGAGTGCTGTCGGTCAGTAAATGGAATAGCGGAGTTCGACGCTAGTGAGCAGGTTCTGGTCCTTATTGCTCATGACCACACCATGTTGTCCATCTTCAAGGGCGAGGAGGATGGTGATATTGGCTGGTTTTTCCCGAAGAGACCATTGGATAAGTGGAGGGAAGCTGGGTTAAAGAAGAAGGGGAAGTGGCTGTTTTTGGAAGATTTCGAGGTCCCTTCTACTGAGAATTGATATTGATTCACGGCGATCTTCTAAATCAATATGGAAAATCGTTATGAAGTAAATCTTGGTCATACTTACTGCTGCTTTGTTAGTATTTAACGACCCAGCACTAATATAACCAACAATAAACCACTCATATAACATAGCAAATCAGCGCAATAGTGCCCTCCTGCAGGGCGCAACGGCCGCTTTTAGTGACACTCAAAGTCTCCATAAGTAGTGCAAACAGGCCTATCAACATTCGCCCCCAACAGCATTCAATATACCATGCACACTATGAGAGTCATGATTCCCATATCGATTAACTGAATGGTACATACATCTACCAAGTAGACACAGCCTGCGCTATTACCGCTGCTCTACCAAGACCGAAGACTCACAGGTCTCCGCAATTTTCCATGAGGATGCGCGACGCCAAGATGCCTCTGGTCTCGGAAACGTACAAACAACGCCTAGAGTTGGAGTATTGGAGAAAAGGGAATTGGAAGACCCTGGAATGTCTGACAAATACGATCCCCAAACTGGAGTAATTCCGGCGTCAAAGTTTTCCGAGATCTCGGACAGGCACACCGATTCTCGGAGGACGATCCACCATGCTTACGAGAAAACTCGGCAAACCGCTTCCGAGTCCGAGGCAAGCACAAAATATTTGCCAAATCTGGAATTTGGAGTATTACTACTTACGTCACAGCCGGTGAAATCATATCGGTAGAGTATAAGTTCACCGATCAATTCAACTTCGTTCAAATCCCTGCCCTACCTACCATCCATCCATACATAGCTTTGACATTGCATCTCATCAATCAAAGATAACCATTAGCCATGTCGAACCTGAATTTCTCCTGCGCCCTCGTCACCGGTGGCGGAGGCGGCCTCGGCAAAGCAATCGCTTCCTATCTCCTCGAACAGGGCAAGAAAGTCATAATCGCCGGTCGAACCGAGAGCACACTACGCGAAACAGCGAAGGAGATCGGAGCGACAGATTACTTCGTCCTAGACACGGGAGTCACCTCTCAAATACCGACTTTCATCGAATCCCTGGTCAAAAAGCACCCCGATCTCGACTGTCTAATCAACAACGCGGGCGTTCAGCGGCCTCTGCAAGTCCTGAAAGATGATCCATCAGAGTTCCTCACCAAAGCCGACCAGGAAATCGACATCAACATCCGAGGGCCCATGCACTTGACTCTGGGGCTATTGGAGCACTTCAAGAGTAAAGAAAGCGCTATGATCATGAACGTCTCTTCAATTCTGGCTTTCGTTCCATTCTCGGTGATTAATCCTGTGTATAATGGCACGAAAGCATGGTTGCATTTCTGGTCGATGAATCTGCGGTCACAGTTGGCGAGCGGAGGGTTTGATAAGATCAAGGTGGTTGAGGTTGCGCCGCCGTCGGTGGGGACGGATTTGCATCGCGACCGGGAGGATCCCGATGATAATAAGAAGAACAATAACCCTAATGCGCTCACGGTGGAGGAGTTTATGGATTTCTTTAAGGAGGGGTTGGAGCGTGGGGATGCGGTTATTGCTCCTGGTATGAGTCGCGAGTTTGTGGATAAGTGGGAACGGGAGTTTGGGTCCGCTTATGTTAAACTTACGGGGGGTAAGTGAATAGATGTGTGGCTGGTTTTGGTTTTATAGATTTTGTCTTGAGTCCGGTATGTAAGTGTTAGTTAGAATCATTGATTTATCTGACTTTGCAATGGAAGGGGGGTGTTCAAGTTAACAGGCTTCCAAAGAGTGGACCGCCGCATATCAAACTGAATGCCTTTCTGAAGAGGAAACTCTGAGATCGCTCGCCTGTCAGTGCACCTTAGTCGAATCTAATGTACTAGTTGATTCAAAATTTCCAGGTCGACATGTCATTGCGTGTTCCATTTGGTCCCTTCCATGCCAGATGCCACGATAAATGATTGGCATCACGCCAAGTTGAATCCCCGTCCTCCTCTGGAGCACAGTGCCTCTCCCAATCGATAATATAACTGAGATATCCGCGAAGTCAGTGTTTTCCCGAAGTGTCGGGTACCACTGCCCTAACGGTCGTCACACCACGTACTAGACTTACCACTTTTTCCTTGCCGCATCCCACCGAAGGTTCTTTGCTCCACGGTCGAGATTTGTTATCCCATAAGAGATGCATTCCCTGCGGTAAAAGTTGGGTTAGGCAGAGACTTCGCAAAGAGTCGTTTTGGGTGACCCACAACCATGATTTCTTGAAGGCTGCCCTCAGCTCATCCCGCTCACCTCTATCCATATCATCAATAACAGAGCATACATCGACACCCGGTACCATCTCCATGACAATGAAATGTATGTAACCACCAGGGATCCATTGATCTTGAGTCTGTTCGCGATTCATCCAGTCAATTAGAGCTGGGGTGCTGGAGCATCCTGCTTTTGTTAGGAGACGTAGCGCTTCAACTTCGTTTTCGCCCCTTGTTGAGGGCTCCGAAACTGCCTGTTGGGCCCGGGTAGACGTCTTTTTAGTGGCACTTCCCCACCATGGTACCCTATACTCTCCGTCAGTTCAGTCGTCTTACTCCCACAAAACACACTATCTAGAGGACATACTACATATAGATCTTAAGTACTACGGTTGGCGGAGCTTGCCCGGCAACTTTTGACGCAACAAAACCCGCACGAGCCTCGGAAACAATCCCACCCACTTCAGGGTCTTCTTGTGAATAGAGGTCTTCGCACTCCCTAATTTTCGTCGTGATTTTCCTACGGGTACCCCCCGGGAAAGAAAGTTCTAAGCCCAGCCAATCATCGTCATCGAACCAAATGATGTTGGAGGGGATTATCATGATGGGTCAAAGTCCAGGTTTCGGGGGAGGTGATTCACTGCCCTTGCAGGTTGTCGAGGGGTGAAATTGGAGCGATTCGCAGAGTAGTTTATGGCTGTAGTGTGTAAGAGGGGAGAGCGCGGGGGGCGCTTACATACACCACTGAACGAGCAAGTTCACGTGGTCAAAATGTACAGGAAGCGGCTCTAGCAAATATAACCTTTTCAGTGGCATAGCCATGTCATTGTCTACGCAGTCAGCTACTCTTGGAAGAGCATTTCCCTTCCTCAACCAGCCACTTCAGTACCATCTTCAAGCGGTTGGTCAGTGTGCTTGTGAGCTTTTGGAAAGAAACCTCGCTGGTCATGAGAAAGCGGTGCGCGTTACATGCTAAAGAGCATCTCACGTCAAAATCCCCTCGGTTACATTGGGCATTTTCAGTTCAATCAAATGATCTAGTTCTCTATTCTAAAAGACAAACAGAGGCGTGCCAGGATCGTAAACGGTCTGATAGTATATGTAGGTACAGCACGGATACCATAGCCAATATCGCTTTCGGCGAACTAAGGCATACCACATATTCTTATACAAGAAGGACGACTACAAGGTGGCTTCGAAATAAGGCAATAAGGAAGTGATTTAGCTAAAGGAATTGGAAAGGACACAAAAAAAAGAAAAGAGGAAGAAACAGCTGTGAATTGTGTGGTTATAAAATGCAATCATATCCTCAGAAGGATTTCATAATATCCAAGTCGACATATCATCGAAGTCGGCGAAATTGGGTGCTTGTGCCAGATTCCACACTAGATAGTTCCTATCCCGCCAGGTCACAGATTTGCTATTGGGCGTATCAAAATGCTCGAAATCGATCAAATAACTGGATAAAGCAAGACTTCAGTGCCTGATTCATAAGTTCCAAGGAAGTGCGGCAACCCCAAAGATTATGTGAGCAGAAAGTCGGTTACTAACCATTTGTGCCGTTCCCTATCCCAGAGTAGGTTCTGTAAGCCAGTGTCGTCATGTTCCACACCACAGGACACACATTCACTGCAAAATTGACCATAGTTAGATCATCTTCTTTCAAAGGGATGATTAGTGGATTGAAATCCTACATCCAGGCCTTCTTAAATGCGCTGCGCAAATTGTCACGCTCCCGGCGTTCCATACTGTTAAAGATCGAAGAGACGTTTACCCCTGGCAGTAGCTCCATTGCAATGAAATGGATATAACCACCAGGGACCCATTCACTATCATTCTGCCTTCGGTACGTCCAGTCAATTAGATACGGTGCGCTAGAACACCTGGCTTTCGTCAGAATAGAAAGAGCTTCAACCTCGCTGCTACCTCTGTAGGGGATCTCAGGATCTGCCTGTTTAGCCCGAACAGATGGCTTCTTGGTGACTGTTTCCCAGCACGGAATCCTGCATCCATGATTAGAATAAAGCCATTTATATATTGCGTGTCGGACGGACATACTGCATGTGAATCTTGATAGCTGCAGTAGATGGGCCATTCCCGGCAACTTTGTAGGCCACAAATGTAGCTCGTGCCTGTGACGTAAACTTATAAAGCTCACTTGTTTTTTGAGTGTACAAGTCTTCGCTTTCTTTGATCTTTCTTTCTAACTGCCAAGTAGAACCGGCCGGAAAAGCAAGCTTCAGGCCGATGTAGTCGTCATTGTCAAACCAAGTGAGGTTTGAGGGAATCTTCATGACTGTCGGGAGTTTTGCGACCAACAAGGTGGATGGAGAAGCGTAAAGAAATTAAAACAAGCAGTCGTTTTGGGTCGTGCAAATGGTAGGTGAAAAGGTTGGCGACTCACGAGGGAGAAGGAAGTAGGGGGCGGTGGTAAAGAGTAAATAGCGGCAAGGAGGCAATGTTCAGCGGTTAACAACCCGGTCAGCTGATCGCGAGCGCAGCGGGCGCTGAAAGCGGCGGCAATTGAAAGTTACTCTTAGCCAACCACTGGTTGGGCGGTTAAGGAGTTCACAGCTGAACTGTGGAGAAATAGTCATCTCCACCAATTGGTAAGCTCAAGTGTATGGCAGATCCGGGGTAGGCTTCCGTAACCGTGCTACAACATACCCACTTCCACCCCAATCTCAACAAACTGAAGCGTAAGTGGTCTATCTTTAAAAAGGAAACTACACGCTCAATAATATCCTCTTGTAAAAGGCGTTTCACTTAGGCGCGAACATCTTCAAAGGATCGAGGCTATAATCCTGATAGATTCCTAGTCTAAAAGTCCCAGTTGCACAATAGCCAACGACACACCATTTCCTAGCTCTTGGAGTACTGTATATGCCGTTTGTATTGGCTATTATAGGAAATACTTGCGAACTCAACGCGTACAATGTGTGTCCATACTATTCAAGCGCTACCAGCTCACATGTCCCACCTTGTTTCATCCAGGCGCCTAGCCAATGGTGACGTGTTCATATGCTTTTCCAACAGCGAGCACACTGCACTGATACCTGCATACATGGTACTGGCTTCATTGACGAGTTTATAGGCCAGAATTGAGAGCCTGAGAGATTGTTGTGCACACCAGCTACAACCATGATGAGACTTCGGGCTCGGGGCTCGTGCACACTAGAAGCAACATAAAAGCCCAGCTGACTCCCTAGGTCCATCCTTCTCATCTCAAAACACGTTCAACATTCTCTATCTCATTTTTGCCTGAAGGTTCTCGATCGTTCCAAATGAATCGCTCAGGAACAGCCACGGAGCTCCGTGCTGAGGATCTCGTTCAATTCCATATCCCAGAGTTGCGAATTGGAGACCGAAGGACCATCAGCGACTCCACCCATAACATCGAATACCTCGCCACTCTTGTTCGCTGGAACACATTCGAACAGGAAGTGCGCCAAGCTTTCGAAGGTATTCAGTGGCCCACTCATAGGGAGGTTCTTGCTTACGAACCCCCGAGAAATGCAACCGGCAATAATACGTGTCATGAGCAACTCCTGTGTGGAGATGAACATACCACTGTGGCACGCTTTGGCCAGAATGTGGGTCATATCATGACATCCGTATTCCAGACCATGAGGCTCGATGCACGATTTGGGGACTTTAAGACTTGTTCCGACGCGGAGGTTGGGGGGAAGGTTCCTGACATCGTTCTTGTTGACGATACTGGGAAACTTAAGGTAATTGGGGAAGCCAAAACCCCATGGATGCACAACATACAACTTCAAGTAGATCAGTCCGGCCAGAAGGCTCTGAGGCGCTATATTGGTATGTTTCTATCTCCATCCTCGGATTCTCTTCTGCCTTATATGAAATTTGTTATTTTTCCTTCCTTCCAGAAACTGTCCACTGACTGGTTCGTCCATTGCACAGGCCAGATATCGTCATATATGTTGGAGGGAAGAGCAAAATACGGGTTTCTCACAACTTACAATCAGACAATGTTCTTTAAGCAAGGACCACATCCCAACAAGAGGAAGAAAGGCCAATGGGCCCTGTGGCATTCGAATGTGGTTTACTCTGAGTCGAACTCTACCCATGTTACTTCAGGTAGCCATCCTATTGCCTATCATGGTAAGGTGTCACTGCGAGAATGTTTTCTTTTCTTATCAAAGCAGACGACTATTGGCCCTAGATGCGACAACCCTATGGACAGAACCAAGTGGGTTTCCGATAAAAAGACAAGAAGAGATTACAAAGACGAGGACTACATATCTCAGCCCGAACTTTCCTCTGAGGACGATCCCGGCACTGCTAGAGGGGGATCAAGGGCGGAACTCACTCAACCAGGAACACGGGGTCAGTCCACGCATTTGTCAACCCAGCAGACCCTGCAAGGTGCCAGTCAAGACCTGTCATCGAAATCAAGGGCCTCGGCAGCACAGACGCATCAGATGCCGACCCAGAGCCATGCGTCACAGTCTCAGAACTCGGCGCAACCGACTTTCAAATCACGGTCACCAGCACCACAAACACACAAGTCGGCGGGCCAAAGCCATGCATCACAGTCTCAACTCTCGGCGCAACCGACTTCGCAATCGGCTAACCAAAGTCGGGCCTCACAGCCTCGGGCTGTAGCGCCCCTGGCTCACCAAGCAATCAGCCAGACTCCGGCCTCACAGCTTCGACCTCCTCGGCAACAGACTCAGAATGTACACAATACGCGGTCTCGGTCTCGGATGAGAGACATACTGACAGGTACAAGAGACTTGAGCGTAAATGACCCGCGCCAAAGTCAGTCTGACAGATCCTCAAGTCATCACATTGTGACCGTGCATCAAGATCAAGGAGGCCATTATTATTACACTGAGGCAGGTGCGCGGCACTATGTGGCATTGTATGAAGACCAGCATGGGCCCTACTTCGAGAAAGACGGAAAACACCAGTATGTCAAAATCGAGAAACACGCGGTCAAGGATGAGCGAAGATGAGTTCTTTCTGCTTTGGTTAGTATGGTGTTTTACAAATATTTCTGCTCTGTCATTGTTCTATGTTCTCTGCGAAGTTTGTGAAATTTGCTGTTATAGTGCCCATAAGGATTTATCAGTGCGATATGTCTGCAGTTTTGGTCTCGTGTATGAACTCAAATCAGTAATTTAGTTGGCAGTCTTGTTTCGTTCATTGAAGCTTTCTCCCGTGTAATAGCCTTTTACCTGATATTTTATGAAATCACGCTTGTGGGATCGAACAGCCCTACTTAGAACTCTTACTTCAGCAATGCCACACGAATATAACTTGTGCTGTGCATGATTTCATATTCCTAGAACCTTTTACTACTCCCGTCTGCGGTACTATAGATAGGGGAATCCTAGATATCGATCTTGAATCGGAGTAATGGCGTATATGACATGTTCGAATGCATCTTGATCTCCTGTAGAAGGCCAGTGGCACTCCTGTCAAGGCAAGAGAAACGCTCCAATGGGGGATGCCAAGAGATGTGCTAATAACTCTACTCTTAAGACCATGGGCTATTATCATAAAGAGCCAAGCAGATATATATCCGTGATCACCTGATTTTCTCCCACCCATCCTTGACCAACCTCTAGCGAATTTACTTAAGCTGTTGGCAGATCTCTCAGTAGAGTGCTGAGTTTTTTGAGCCTGCTTCATAATGCTAAAAAAGTGCACGATACTCATACACCCAGCATGTTAGCTCAGGGGAAGAGCGCCGGGCTCATAACCCGGAGGTCCCTGGATCGAAACCAGGACATGCTATCCCATTTCTTTTTCATTTTTTTGTTCTCTGACGCTTTACCTTTGTCCAAGCTCTATTCATATTTTATTTGCAACTTTGTAGAAAAAAGTTTTTTTGTCTTCTTCTCTAGTTACAGTGTTCGAAGACCATATTACCGCGCCGTTTTGTCGGTCGCAAGTAAATTTCTGCCCACAAAGTACATCGGCTCTAGTCAAAATGGAACAACACAACACCTCATTAGCCGAGTGACATCGATCCCAAACCTATGGTGCTCTACTGCACTAGATGACTTAGACCTTTGGGAAATTTTGAAGGAACAGTGGTGTCTCGAATACCACAAATGGGTTCCCTTACAGGCCATTAAATGGGGGTATTTCAGTTAATCTTCAGTCTACCATCGAATTTAGTTGGGTGTATTAGCGGTATCGGTGCTATATGAGTTGTCTAGGCATGGATATATGGGTGGTTGCTGGTGATTTACCTGGTTGGATATTCCGACTGCAACAACGGGATCGATCCGGTTGGTTTAAGAGTAGTATATCGGCGTCTCGTTGTCGTGTAGTATATTGGACGACATGTTGTGATTATCCATTACTGCATCCAGAAAACTACCCGATGTTTCATTCTGTGAACAATTGGGGGTTGAGAAGAAAATTGATCCATCCCAATAAATAGACTGTGTGCTTCAAGCTAGAGACGGCATATGACATTGAAGATTATTCCTAACACTATTATGGCCTGCATCATAGAGCTTCCACAATCCTCACAAGACAAAACCACTCTTCGCCATAGCCCAGTAATTATTGTCGAGCAGATTTTTGATATCTGAGTACGCACAAGCCCACAGGAACATGATTGTCGCTGATCGATTCAGTAGATGAAGCCCGCCCCATCAACCCATCTGTCACATCTCATCTCAGACAGTGATACACTTGACGCGAATGTCCATTTTCAATCCTTCAAACTTCGACTCTTCCGACATGGTATGAAGAATGGTGGAAAAGGTAGTGGATCTCTGTTCTGCGGTGGTCTCCTCGGTGGCGCTCAACTAGCACATCCATACTATCAGACTTAAGTGTTCTCATGGGGAAACGGGTGTGTAACTAACGAGGAATTCCAGGGAAAAGCGGCCTTCTTCGGAATTATCTTTGAGCTTGAGCTCAACGGCGAGAGCCTTGGGAAGCTTATGGTATCTTTCTTCCATCTTAGTGAGGATACCCATGTAGAATTCTTTCAGAGTGTCGATGGAGATGGGGACAGGGCCAAATTCTGGCGTGGTGTTAGTATGATCGTGCGTTTGGTGGAGGTTATGATACATACGGCCAGTCTCTTCGTGGTGTTCTTCGCTACTGGTCATTTTGGAGTAGGGGGGTTATTGTTGGTGATAGGATCGTTGTGGAATCGATGTGTGAAGAGGAAAAGAGTAGAGAGGTGATGGAGTTGTGATGGTGTTGACGAGGGGTTTGTTATGAGGGGGAAAATAAACAAGGATTGCTAATTTGGGCCAGCGACCAAGAGGTGAGAGTGAATGCAGCAAAGTTCTAGACTCCAAATTTCTGGCCTGTTGAATCTTTCTTGTCGGGTCCCTCCGTTTGTGTGACTGATACTTGCTGTATTGGAAACATGATACGATGCGACGGGTTGCCTTCTTAGTCATGACTGGTTACAAACGAGGTCTGACCGGGGAGAAGTCAGCTACTTAAGCGTTTCTAGCCATACCTATGCTTTCTCAAGGAGGGATATGATTCACTGACTTACAATGAGATACAGTAGGCTTAAAGCCGAGATAATGCCTATGCTAAGCTTTGTGGATTCCAGGTCTACCGGTTTTGTGCGGGGGAAGGTGCTTGCCAATGGTAGCCTGTAATCTATAATTAGATATTGGCTGTTTTCTAAGATTGAAGTTTTCATGAAGAAAGGCATGGTTCTCGTGGAACGCACTACGGCATGGTAGAAGTAGGGTGATGCATGGAAGACCATTCATATTTACTCGCGACATGAGTGGCAGCGAACCGTCATAGGTTGCATGGCTGGGCGAGGTCTCCATTCTTGCTTGTTGCTGTTCGGCAGACAAAAAAAAATAGATAAAAAGATTTCTATAGTAAGGGTGCCAGCGACTAGCTCTGGGAGGGTTGACAGGACTACTAGTTCTAATCGTGAGTCTGGTGGAGTGACATAACAGTAATTCTTCTAGTATATAGTACTGCGACTGCCTATTATATATTTGGACAGACCGAGTAGCACCGTCAGGCCGACGACACTACTAATGTCGATCTCGACCCAACATAATCTTCATTACGACATGCCTAGTAGAAACAAAACCAAACACCGAGCTGTGAGGAACATAGACTTATATTATTCTGAATAGCAAGTATACCACTGCCACACATTAATGTGTGTATAGTGAGGAATTCCGAACTCTTCACATTTCGAGCAGGTCATATACTGCTTTGGACTATAATGCAAAAGCTTTACTCCATCAGCATCAAAAGCGGCCGGGTGGCGCAATGGTAGCGCGCTGCCTTCCGGTAGTGGATGTGGCAGTGGTTGCGTGTTCGAGTCACGTCTCGGTCGTTCTTTTTGTTTTTTTTTGGTTGTTTTCTCCTATAGCACCCATAGACACTACTTCTTCATTTCCCCAATAGTGCTTTCTACGTAATTTCTTTTCCTTCTTTACTTTTTGGCTACCTTTCCATCAATCCGAGTCAAAAGATCGTTTTGTGCTGTTACATGGATCCTTTATCATAGTTAGCCAGGCCGACGCGTATGTCTCTCCACATGATATGTTGTACGTGTAACGCAGAAATTGAAGGTGCAAGTCGAGGTCGGCAGTGTTTCCCAGAGATGCAATAAATATATAACCGAATCAACTATACCGAGCATGCTTTCTCACAGCAACGGTGTAAGCCACCCGAAAGTCCTCATTGCTGCCACAGTTCGGTGGCAGAACAATTGGGTGCCAGGTCTCAGTAGGAACTCTGCGATAGAGAACGTATCAGCTGTAAGGGTTGTCGAGGTCACCGCTGATAGCAGATAATCTCCTCTTTTGTTCTTTTCTTCCCTCGCCTGCCAATCTTTCCCTCAATTATCGTGTCTCTTCAATTATTTCATGTTTTCGAGTGTCTTCACTTGGTTGTCATCATACCGAAGTAACTTGTCTTTGTGACTGCCTTCCCCATTTTATAGCGTTTTCACTGCAGCCTTTCTTTTCATGTATGTACAGTCTGCTCTTTTTTGTTCCTGATCTCTTTTCCTCTTCACTACTCCCGCACACTCACCTCCCCCCCAACCCCAATGATGAATCTAGCTTATGATATCTGTTTCCCTTGGCCTTGAGGCTTCTGGGGGTCGCCGCGTGTTTATCAAAATCTTCCACTGGGCTTCTGCCTTGTTCCGACCAATTCCTCGCGTTGGGCTTCATCTTGATGTACTCACGAAACACAGCATGCGAGACACCTGGTGCAAAGCAAGGAGCTAAGTTGATGCCAGTGGGTTGACGTGGGGCTGTCCCTTCAATCATATACTCTGAATAACCCGGCTAGACAAGTAGGGCCACCTGGCCTATCGTCGCGTGGGAAGGCAGAGCACGAGGAGTTCATCGCTCGCTTATACATTTATAAGGGAAGGACTTTGCGGCTTATAGTGCCTACAGAGACTAATGCCAATTGAGATGATGAAGCACTTGGGCTGAAGATTACCCGGGGTACCAGCGATGGTCATATGCAAACTCTCCCGGATTCCGACAGCATTGGGCGTCTTGAAGATGAAGAAATAGAAAATTTCAGAAACAATAATATGGCAAAGTGAGTGCGATCAATGGCAAAGGTGGAAGTCGCGTACAGGAGATGGCTGGTGTTACCACTGGTTCTGCCGATCAGATCCTTCCGGGATTTGGAGACACTGGGCGCTTGATAGAAGATATTGGAGATTACGAGGATACCAAAGAACAGGACATAAGCCTCTAGAAGCCTTGAACAGGCACATACGACCATAGGGTGTGGAGAACAGGGCTTCCCGTCCGCTCAGCCGTACTTAAGCCACACGCCGGGAGGTTAGTAGTTGGGTGGGTGACCACCAGCGAATCCCTTCTGTTGTATGT